>JAYMSV010000063.1:0-24096 GCA_036897745.1 Erodium moschatum
AAGCACCAGCCGATAAGATGGGAGAACTGCTGGCTGAAGAGCCGACTGTTCGCGAATAACCAGCACGAACAATCGACACGAATAGACCATGACTGCGGATGCTCTAATATGTCGACAATCAAATGATTTAAACATGATATTAACGACACTAGGTGTGATTAGGAGAATAATAGTGAAGAAAAAGGAAGGTCCACCACGTGGATTATTTTATTTCGCAAACGAAAATAAAAATAAAAAACAAATAAAAGACAAGCCATCAAATTCCTGGGGCGAAGTGTCGGTGGTGCAAAAGAAGAAAACAAATCACATTTAAGCAACTGCTACGCATCCCCATCTCTCAAGCTCATCATTTCTATATCATCAACTCCCAAATCTCACACACTCTGCATCTGCCTCTGGATCTCGCTCTTCATCGATCTCTGACCGCCGCCGACGAGAGATATGGGCGTGGATTTGAGGCAGGTGGTGGCCGGAATCCTCACGATCACCATGTTCGTAATGCTCGGCCGCATGATCAAGAGAGACCATTTTGATTCCATCGAAGTGAGCCCTCCTCAATTTCATCGTTCTTCGATCCCCTTCTCGTTCGATTTCAGCTCGCCAATAGCTAATTGCATTGCTGTGTGCCATCGATTCGATTTTCCAATTTGATTATTCTTATCTCCTTCGTTTCTGTGCTCAAAATCTAGATCAGGTCACCGTTTCATTGTATTCGTGTTTGAATCGTGATTTGTTTCTTACCCTGTTTTTGTTTTTCGCTGAATCATGATGGGTTGAGTGAATTGATATGAAATTTTACATGTTGTGCTTTTGATTCGATTTCTGGGTAATTGTAGTCTCAGGCAAATGGGTTTGAGATGAATTGGACTGACTAGGTTTTGAATGTATGTTTTGTTTTGCTTAATTTTGTTGTGTTTGGGTACATTTTCTCAGCTACCAAACATTCCTTCACAGTGTTTTGGTTTCTGGGTAATTGTAGTCTCAGGTGCTTTTATGTATATAGTTCGGATTTGGTCAGGCAAATGGGTTTGATGAATGGGGGCTGACATGATTATGGGTGTATGTTTTGTTTGATTAAATTCGTTGTATTTGGCTGCATTTTCTCAGCTACCAAACATTCCTTTATAGTGTTTTGGTCTTTTCTTCTCTTTTACTCAAGGGATCTGAGTATTTATTGCTGAGTAATTGCTATTTGAGTGTTATATCCTTCTGGGAAAAAGTTAATATGTTATGAATGTTTATGATCTCCAATCAGTTCATGAATTACTTACTCTTTTCCCCTAAATTCTGAAGGAGTCGCTCCCAGGAACAGGTGTATATGAAACTAGCAAGGTTGCAGAGCAGGTCCATAGCTCAGTTTCTAAGAATGGTAAAGGGCCATGGAAGGCAGATGACCAAGAGCTAAAACAATGTTGGACCAATCCTGCTTCAGGTGAGTTGATTCATATATATGCACTTATGAAATTCCTCACTTAAATCCGTTTTGTAATTAAATATTTATGCTTCTTTGTTCTTATCTTAATTATGTTTTTGTTTGTTGCTTTGATTGCTAGAGGATAATATAGAGCAGTCAAAAGGATTCGTCACGTTCTCATTGACTCATGGCCCTGAGTATCACGTTTCACAGGTACCCGAATCAATCACTTGATCTTTTTATCAACTAAACCTACTGAAGCTACACCCATAATTTTAATTGTGATGAGCATAAGCTTGTTTTATTTGTAACCGTAGTATTCCCCCCTATTGTTTCGTTTTCTAACTTATGTTTCTTTATAGTGTCACATCGATATCCTTGTTCTTCACCCAGCCCTGTGTTAATTAACCGATTTGCTGCCATTATTGACCTTGTCACTTAACTGTGAATCTCTCATTTAATTGCATCTTTCCCGGTGATTTTGGTCCTCAGGTTGCTGATGCAGTAGTTGTGGCAAGGTATCTAGGAGCAACCCTTGTGCTGCCTGATATCAGGGGTAGCAATCCAGGTGATAAGAGGTCAGTTCTTAAATGAATTCCATATAAGTGAGGGATAATTGCAAAAAAATACCCTGAGGTATTCATGTTTTTCAACTTGTAGCCCTCTTCTTTGATAATTGCAAAGAAGTACCCTGAACATGTCTTATTATTACAATTTGTATAAAAATGACGATTTTACCCGTACAATTTATATTTACAAAATAATAAGTGAAAAACAAAAATCCAAATTCCCATATCCATTGATTTTCTTCCTCTTTGTGCCATACAATGAGTAAGAGATTTAAGGGGTATGAAAATCTGGATCTTTTGTTATTTAATTGTTATTTTTAAATTTAAAATTTATAGGGTAAAATCGTCATGTTGGAACAAATTAAGACAGGTCCTGGGCCTTTTTTGCAATTATCAAAGAGAGGGATACAACTTGCAGAAAGTGAATACCTCAGGGTACTTTTTTGCAGCTATCCCTATTAGAAAACAAGATCTATACTGTGAATTTCAAGAAACTATTTGTTTGTTTTTCACCTAACATTTAATGGAAATTTCAGGAACTTTGAAGAGATATACGATGTTGAGAAGTTTATGCAGAGCCTAGATGGAGTGGTCAGAGTGGCAAAAGAGTTACCCAGTGAAATAACAGCGCGAAACCTCGCTGTTGTGAAAGTCCCTAACCGGGTAACAGAGGATCACATAGCTGACCATATCGAACCAGTTTTTAGAACTAATGGAAACATAAGGCTAGCAACTTATTTCCCTTCAGTGAATATGAGGAAGAATGAAAAAAAGAGTAACATTGACTCGGTTGCGTGTTTGGCAACATTTGGGACTCTGGAGCTGCAACCAGAGGTTCAGGAAGTTGTTGACTCAATAGTCGAGAGGCTTAGGACTCTGAGTAGAAAGTCTGGAGGCCGGTTTATTGCTGTGGACTTGAGGGTCGATATGCTGGAGAAGAAGGGTTGTGAGGGATTGAAGAGTTGTTATAATGCCGAAGAGGTTGCTCAATTTCTCAGGCAGATTCGATTCGATAAGGACACCGCGGTGTATTTGACTCAATCAAGATGGCATGATAGCCTCGATGCTCTCAAGGGTTATTTCCCCAAGGCTTATACAAAGGTATGAGCCATTTTCTTTTTGGGTAAATTACACATAACTACCTTTAGGAATTGTCCTCAAACACGCGATGCTATAGTAAATTCCCAAAAACACATGATTCCATTAGTAGATTTTCTACAAACACACATGACTATCCTTATAAATTTCTATGCACAAAATAGACAGAAACCACTAACTCTTTTTTTCTTCGTCAAATGACTTACACGTGAGGGTAAATTGTAAAATATTCCGAAGCTACTCTCTTTTGTGCTTTACTCTTCCGATTCCAATTTGATTCCGTTCTCAGAATCCTCCACGGAATCATATTGAAATAAAGCGATTAAAAGATGAGTAGTTTTTGGGATATTATAAAATTTTAAACTAGGGTGACAACAAGTCGAAAAATTTGATGATTTCCGTCTATTTTGTGCGATGGTGATACATGGAAATTCATAAGGGCAGTCATGTGTTATGGAAAATTTACTATGGGGTCATGTGTTTGTGGACAATTCATAAAGATAGTTGCGTGCAATTAACCCTTTTTCCTAGCTGCGACATTAACACTTTTTATCGTTTCATTGATAAAACTATCTGTCTTTTATAAACTTCTCCCTTTTAGAAGAAATTTAAGTGTATGCATGCTCTTAAATGGACTATCTTGATGATTTTGATACTACTAGACCGTCTCTGTGATTCTGAAACTCTCTGGTTGCATCCATGAACTACTGCAGGAAGGCATAATGCCCGAGGATCGAAAAACAAAGTTTCTTGATTCTGAAGGATCGGAACTGGAAAAGGTGATAGACTTCTACATATGTTCACAGAGTGATGCATTTGTACCAGCCATCTCCGGGTTATTCTATGCCAATGTAGCCGGTAAGAGGATTGCTTCTGGTAGGACTCAGATACTCGTTCCTGCTGACATTTCAAGCCCCAAAGTCAATGCCAACGACTTCATCTCTCCTTACGTCTCGAAGAAGAACCACTTGGCCTATTCGTGTTTTTGCTAACCGGTATTGTTTCATCGTTCCATTGGGGTTCAAAGCAACCCTAAACTCATTGTGGGGGTGATAAGTTTTTGTTTTGTTCTTTCTGTAGGAGTGGTAAGTTATCATTGTTCAGTATCTTGTATTGTGAGGAGATGAGAGGATTGGTTCAGGCCGGTATGTTGTTTTCATGCATCCAAGAAAACTAGCCGTTGTATTTTTTATATATTTTATAATACATAGTCATTGATTGGTCAGATTGACTCATTTGTTCAAGGCTGATTGAAATTGGAGGGACTTGTTACTTGTAAAACAAACATTCTTGTTTTTCTTTCTTAACCTTCAAGTATGATGAGCGTTGAGAATATAAGAGCATTTGAAGTGCACGGGGGCGATTAGTCCAGGTGAACCCGGCCGATTCATCTAATCTCTTCATAATGGTATTCGTCCAACGCATGGTAAGAGTGACTTTAGTTCGTTGGACGACTTATCCTTCGTCCCAAAAAAGCGAGAATCGACCCAGCCTAGCAAAACCATATTTTTATTGGCTAAGCGGCCCCTACCGTAGATGCCCTAAATCCCAAGAATGTATAATACTAAATCAATGACCGTTTGAGGTTGTGACCTCGCGGGTAGGGATTGAGTCACAATATTCAAGTTTTGATCTTAAAAAATGTAATTTAAGTCAAAATAACGAAGGTATTATGCATGTGACTTGCATGTAGTTAATTTTAATCCTTATTTTCAATCGAGTTACTTGTTTTAGAACGGATTTTCTAAGGAATGATTGTAAGAAATTACATTAAGGTATTCACTTTTTGTTAGTTGTAATCCTTATATTTGATAACACCAAAAAATACCCTGAATTTAGCTTTTTGTTGCAGTTCTTGTAAGCTTATTTGGAAAGGATGATTTTGCATTAAGAAAACAAAAACTCATGGACACTTTTGCATTATCAACGAAAACGATTATAACTAACAAAAAGTGAAACTCGATGTTCTATTGGGGTTGAAAGCTCTAAACTCCAGTCGCCCCAAGCCGTTGCTCATGATGATGTCGCCGTGCAAGACTTTCCTCACCAAGAGATTTCTCGTGAGTTCCTTACTCCTTACAATCTTGTTGTTGTTTTCTCTCACGCCTCCACACCTCGGCGTTGATGTATCTGAAGGATGGTGTGTAACCGACGGCGATACATGACTACATGTTGCGGTAGTTCTCCCTTTCCTCGTGCTACCTTCAAATGCCGAGAGCGAGTGCACAACCAGCGACATATTTGGAGGGGCTTTTGTTAGCCCAAACAATCGGACGAAGTCTGCTATGCATGCTCGCCAGGTCCAATGAGATCCCTGCAGGGAAGCAGGACGCCGGAGAGGAGAAATATACCGCCCCATCACAATTGGCTGTAGTTGATCGTACTCCTCCACCAGTTACATCGCTCTCTGCCCAGACCGCGCACTTTATCCGGATTCTTCATGATCCTTTTCTGAGATTCAAGTGACAATTAGACACTCATGGTTGGCTTCAGGTCGAGTCGAGATTGATTTCTCTGTTTTTTCTCATTAACTTTCATTTGTTGGTGTTTAGCCTTAATATCAAAACCAAATATACGTCGATTATAATTAAAAGATAGTTACAGATTGTTTTTGAATAGTCCGCTCTCTCACTATTCTTCTCTTTATTTCTCGAAATAGTTTATCCTAAAGAACTTCAAGAACCAATAATAACAGCTAAATCAGACAGCAACACTTCACACATCCATTTTATTACAAGGCCCATTGTGAGAACCTGGGCCCATCTCAGCAATAACAATTTTCCAAAACACTGAACTGAGAGGCCCATGGATGAAAAAATCGAGGCCCAATGACGATCACATTCGTTCGCACAAACCCTACGAAACCCTAATATATAAGTCCCCGCCTTCTTCTAAAAGAAACCCTAACAGCTTGCTTCTCTATCGGCCTTCGTCACAGCCATTGCAACGCAGGGTCTCGAAGAACTTCAAGCGCCGGTGAGTAGAGTCCGGTTTTCTTTCGATGCTCTTCTCTTTTGTCTTGTCACCGTATAAATACAATTATTTTTCTTTGAGGTGGAAGAAACAAAATCAGTGTACAGTGAAATTTATTGTTGGGTCTAGCTCTATGGATCTGAGGTCAGCTTTAGGTTCAATTCGCATTCAGTTTGATTATGTCTGTAATTTGATGGATTTGAAATGCTACCGAAATGGGTTCGATTTTTTATTCTGTTTTATTTACTCACTTGCTTGCATTTGTGTATATGACCTGCGAGATGCATTTCTGTGTTTGGTTTTGTTGTTGCGATTATAGTTCAGTTTATAGTGTAAGTATTAGTTTAATTGATTTAGAACTTGTAATTTATCCCTGAACACATTTCCATTTAGACTCATTGCTTATTTTGATCATCTTGGCTCAGTGTAACATATATTTTTGAAGTGGGTCAATTTAATGAGTTTATGGTTTTTTAGCTTCTAATCAGTGAAAAATTTATGCTTTTTTGCAACATATGTATAGTTCTACTGAAGATTGGCTATGATTGATCACTTTTATATGCTTTAGAAGGATCTAGAATTGTGTTTGATTTCTTTTTATGTTGGATTTTCATAGATGGGTGGAGAGGAAGGTAAGGTTGTGATCCCTGAGTCCGTACTGAAGAAGAGGAAGAGAGCTGAAGAATGGGATTTGGCTAAGAAGCAGAACTTTGAAGCCACCAAGAAGAAGAATGCTGAGAATCGCAAGCTGATTTTTGTGAGGGCCAAGCAGTATGACCAGGAATACAAGAGTCAGGTATGTCCACGGATATTATATCTTTGATTATTTTTGTATTGTGCAAAATGGGTTGTCTCGTGATATTTTCAACATTTATGGTATGACAGGAGACCGAGCTAATCAGGTTGAAGCGTGAGGCTAAGTTGAAAGGAGGATTTTATGTTGACCCAGAGCCTAAGCTACTCTTTATTGTCCGTATCCGTGGGTATGCCTCTTTCCATATGCTAATACTTTGGATGTGAGTTGTAGTGTTTTCATCTCACATATTCTTTGCAATTTATCTTTCAGTATCAATGCTATTGACCCCAAGACAAAAAAGATCTTGCAACTATTGCGTTTAAGACAGGTACCAGACCTCATTTTACCCCTTGAAGTTGTTCAGTCTTGGATTTAATTTTGTAATATCATTGCTTGTGCTAGTTTAGATGATTTCTTAACCATTAAATTAAAATAATTTAAGATTTATAATATGGTTGACCATTTTGATGGCTGTTTAATAGTCTGATTTATCTGCCCCATATTTTGACGACTAGATTTAATCTTTTCAAGTATTATAGCATTGACTGAAATGATAAAACACTAGTTGTATGTTTCCTAGAGTTTAGTATGTTTCATTTTGGCGATGTTCATTATGTTATTCATGTGTGCTTTTGACAGATCTTCAATGGTGTCTTCCTTAAAGTTAACAAGGCGACACTGAACATGCTTCACAGGGTTGAGCCATATGTGACTTATGGGTATGTGACTGCATATTTTGTTATTGTAGGTGAAAATTTTATGCTTATGAATAATAGTTCTGATGCGTTTCTGGGATTTGTGCATAGGTATCCCAACTTGAAGACTGTGAGAGAACTGATTTACAAGCGGGGTTATGGGAAGCTAAACAAGCAGAGAACTGCTTTGACCGACAACTCAGTTGTTGAACAGGTTTGTGTTTTTATTACGTTGATGTCGTGTATCTTTAAGTATATGCTGTTCATATAGCTGCTAACCTGTTATTTGATTCTGCATAACAGGCTCTTGGGAAGTTTGGAATCATCTGTGTGGAAGATCTCATCCATGAGATCATGACTGTTGGGCCTCACTTCAAGGAGGCTAATAACTTCCTCTGGCCATTTAAGCTGAAGGCTCCTTTGGGTGGTTTGAAGAAGAAGAGGAACCATTATGTTGAAGGAGGAGATGCTGGTAACCGCGAGAACTTTGTTAATGAACTCGTCAGGAGAATGAATTAGGCGGTGCTATATTGTTTCGTTATATAGAGATTTTGTGCTCATATCTTGCTTGTACTAGTAGGAATCTGATCACAGCTTCTTCCCTTTAAGTTCATTGCATTCTACTTGTTTTCTTGCCAAGACTTCAATTTAAAGAAGTTTCAGATTTATGTCATGATGGCTCTAAATTTTAGCATTTAATATTTCTTTTCTTATAATTGGAGTCATCAGTTTACTTGATACTTGAATGAAACAATCTTCCAATTGTCCGAGATAATCATTCTGTCCATCATTTTATTCAGTTGTGAATCTCGAAAAGAGGATTTATTGGCAAATTGTCTTCCTCGATGGTTCTACCATGATCTGAGAGGCGGGGAAATAAGAAAGATGAAGAGTTCAAGAGAATGGTGAAAGATCATCAATTGACGACACCATCTAAGTCACAAAAGTTTTTTGCCTCTATGGTTACTTGTCATGTGGCATGTAGCTATTCATTTAATCGTTTTCACCATTGTGGAAGACATCAACAAGCAAACCAAAAAGTAATCGCCCCCTAATAGAACAACACATGGTGTCAAGGCTTAGATACATATTGTATGTAGCCAAGATGACATTATGGAACCACTTAAACATTGTAATAAAATACCAAGACGCTTATTATGGCTCTACTCTCTACATGACATTATGTTTGGAGGTACAATTGACCACAAGCAGGTAATAAATCCTCATATATTGGAATTTTTAAAAGAGAAGCTCCCAAATGACATAGTTTTTTTTTATCCAAAACTGTAGATTCTACAAGACCATTCAAGTAATGACATTATGTTTGGAGGTACAATTGACCACAAGCTGGTAACAAATCCACATATATTGGAATTTTTAAAAGAGAAGCTCCCAAATGACATAGTTTTTGATCCAAAACTGTAGATTCTACAAGACCATTCAAGTAAGGGCAATCTATAAGCCGCAATGTACAATAGTACAACAATCCTATTGCTTGAAAAACCAAAACTTGTCCCTGTTACATCCTAATTTTGTAAATACTGAAGATAAATGTATGATATGAATGATCCTTAAGGTCTTTAGTAGCTTTTAACAGGAGCATCTATTTGCTATTTAAGCGACCTTCCTTTCTCCCACGTAACCTAGCCATCGGATCACTCTGCTTCCCTGATCTTCCAGGATCTTCATCGTCATGCCTGCTCACTATTCTCAAAGGATGGGCTTCTGTGTTGAAAACCCATTCATCTAATGGGATGACGGATGGAGGTGAAAATAGTAGATAGAGGTACTTCAATGTCTCTGCTAGAAAGAAGCTTTGCATCATATTGTCTTTTACTCCTGTATTTACCTGCCAACACCAAGAACATGATGGTAAATACACTACACAGCCAGAAAAAAACAGATATATGACTCAACCTGCTCTATTATACTGCTTTATTTGATCCTTTTTGAGCATAGACTTTCGGTATCAGGTGGATAAGAAGTAAAATGGTATCCTTAGGATTTCTAAGCCTATCTAAATGAGGAACAACCTAGGCTGTATTTGCCCACTTGGGTTGGCCTGATGGTGAAGAGAGCTCACAGGTTCAAACCCCAGTGGGATGTTTGCTTAGGAGCAAGTGTGGGTGGAGGTTAGACTAGGCTAGAGTAGGATTTCCCTGTTTTCTTTCAGATAAAAATAACAATTCTTGGCCGTATTTGATGGGTGGGATGTTTGCACTTGTATGCTTATGTCCTACTGAAGGACTGCCCCCCTCAAGTAGGCCAAATTCTTCACCAGTCAATCATCAAGTGATGAAACAGATATATGAAGAAGCCAGTCTTGATAGTTGCTATTCATCAAAGCCATACTTCTCTTAATCAAGAAAGGTCACATTTTAATGGAAATTAATAATATAGGTACTATTTCTAGTTTAAAGAACATAATTGAAAACCATAAAAGATATGAAATACAACCAAAGCTTGCTTGTCCAACTGGTCAAGTACTTGAACTTGGGTTCTTGAGATCATGGTTCAAGGCCAAGCAGTGCTTGTGGCAATATTAGAGCTCATTTGTAGTTTGAAGGATAGCTTGAGCTCATAATACATCTTCTTAGAAGTCTAAGAATCAAAAGTTTGGTGCTCAAGTGAGCCCAAATCTTGATACACATGGTAGATAGATAAAAGACATGGAATACAAACAAGAAGCTAGTTGTAGGTTTGGAGGAGGCTTACATCCTTGAGTCCAACATATCCGGAGTCTATGCGAGAGTTCTTCTCAAATGCTTGAAATATATTCCAACCCCACTCTTGGTATGTTTTGTTACCAGTGAAACGCCAGAGGTAAAAGAGTGATTCAACGGTCTCCGGTCTAAGTATATTCCAGGATGTACCAACGCTCATGTCCTGATAATGGCATACATGTCAAACAATACAACATCATGGCTCTGTTCATATCAAATCAGCAAGAATATCTCTAACCTGTCCATCATTAAAGAAATAATTCTCTCCCGCCAATTTAGTTGGTGTAGACTGATAGAAGTTATAGCACGTCCAAGCAAGCTGCAAAAGACGTATCGGAAATCCAGTCAAAGGGCAAAATAGTATAGCTTCACCTACGGTGAGGTCCCTGGTCATGTTATGAAGGATTTTAATGCTAGTAGGATAGAAATTTGAAAAGGTTCCGGGGTCATGATCTATTCAAAATTTAATTTACACACAATATAAATATACATATAGAGACATGAATAACAATCAGGTGAAACCCAGGTTGGAATGAAAACTTAAAACCATTTCTGTCCATTGGATTGATTTTTTTAACGGCTGAGATGTTTACAAATTAAACATTGGAAAGTTCCAAGCTAAATCTCAGCCGTTAAAATTGCAACCCGGTGGCTATGATTGGTTTCCGGTTTTCATATTTAACTTTCCTATCTTCGGGTTTTCACCTTAGTGTTCCCCAAACACCACATACATTGGATACCTTATTCATCTTAACAAGGTTATGCTTTATGAAACAAAAAAAAAATCGCCAACAAACCACAGGCCAATAGAACAAGTCATCATAGACATAATTGATCAAAGATTGGAGCTTAGTTGTGTGAATACCTCTTCTGCAAGTGTTAGAAATTTCTTAGCATCATCTGCCTCATAACCTGAAGATCCTAAAGCCAGCATTCCGGGAACAAAGCAAGCTAACTCATCCATCTACACATTATTTGCAAAGAAAAAACATGCATTGAGAACATCACAATGTAATGAATAAGGCACTTGAGCTGCACACAGTACAGAAATACTACCTTGTCCGTTAGAGAATCCCCGTTCTTCTCACATATATATGTAAAAGAGGATGGTGTTGTTTTTCTAATCAACCCTAACAGACCTTTCATTGATTTTTCCCACATGTCTCTGCTTCCAAGAATCCAATGAATTTTGACATCAGGAAGAGTTCAATGAAAATCTCATACATTTCAGTTATCAAAAGATGCTTATTGGTTATAATGCAGACAAGTATACATGTGATATTGACGATTGAGTCTTCTCACCTATAAAGCTTAACAGCTGGTGTCTTGTTTCCTTGTACCCAAACCTTGAGCAAATACTCATAGAAGCTGCAATTAGATTTTTCAGTCACATAAACTCAACCTAGTTACAAAACATGGTTAAGAAAAAAAAAACAGCTCTTCATAACAAACATAAGTATGCACAACCTGTCACCCATGGCACCAAATGTTACTGTAGAATATGACGCTGTTCCTTTTTCAGCATCAATGTATATGGGAAGCAGGCCATCAGCAGGGAAGGTTTTATTAAGTGTCTTTATAACGTTCTCAACCTAAAACAATCAAAGCATGCACCATTCAGCAGCAAATTTATTCTTTCATTGAGAAATTAAGTATTTGCTTAACCATACAATTAGCCTTTGTATTCAGATGGAGAGGGTTAACTGGACTAGCACATGAATGTCAGATAATATTAATTCTAGAAACCTCATTTCTTAAAGTTCATGGAAAGATAACATGGATTATACCTTCTGCTGATATTTTAGGTCACCTGTCCGTTGAGAAAGAGCGATGAATTCCAGCTGCTCAGTGCCCGAATCTGCCAGGACACTGTCACCCTACAAAGATGAAAAATTACAAACCTGTTATAAGCAATCGAAGCCCAACAAAGGTAGGAGCCCAATTAGGCAAAACGTATTGGAGCAACTATGGAATAGAGGTTCACCAAAATGTGCCGTTCACATAGTTACATCAAAACTTATCATGATTAATTGGAAATGCATTTTTTCAATATATATAATATTTACGCCTTACTCCAGTCCATCCAGGATTGTGTGCATCTCCATGTTGCAAGTTAATAATGTTATAAGGTATCCCAGAAGGTGTATTCCATGCAGGAAGGAGCCTATCTGCAATGTCTTTAGCCTTTTCAAGGAAAACTTTATCTCCTGAGAGATCATATGTACTGAGAAGTCCACCTACAACTCTAATTTCAAACAAAAAGTGATATGATGTGTCAGCCAATGAGATTGAGCAAAGCTAGTCATTCTTTTAAGCATAACAAATCAAATCAACAACATATAAAACCTTATAAAGCAACCTTATGGTTGTCTCAAAAACACTGGCATCGTAATTCTTGTTGAAATCCAACGAAGTTGCAACCCACCTGTCAATAAGGACATCAAATTAATATCAAACATGAAATCTAGTCATAGTAGCACTAACAAATATCTATTGACACCCCTTCTTACAGTAGGAACTTTCTCATTTTCTAAAATTGGTAAGAGGTTCCTTTCAATATACTTTGAAATTCTCAAAAGAACAAAAAAAAAGAAGGAATCCAACTCATGCACGAACATTAATAGCCATGTTATTTTCATCTTTCTAGTAACCATGTTATTTTTCAGACAGTCACTGGACTGAAACAAATGACTACCTCCCTTACAGAAGCACGGTGAAATAAACCTACAAGGCTACAACCAAGATAGTATCAATCATGATATGAGTTTATTACCATTAGAAACTATAGCCATGTCTAGGGTGAGTTAAGGACCCAAAATACTTAACTGGGAAACTAATCTATAGTGGTATCCTGGAAGGATACAAGTAAAAAGCGACACTCGATAGAAATGACGTACAAATAAGTACGAAGTTAGACTCACTCTCTAGCCTTTTGGAATTGCTCGTCAAGACCCATAATGTATAGTGTATCAAGGGCATCTATAAGGGTTGCTCCAAGGCCTCCAAAGCTGTTGATACCATTCTTTGTCTGTGGCTGGTCATAAGAGAAAACAAAAACTCATATTAGTGGTATGGTTTGTGTGCATAGACTGAAATATTATCATCAATGATAGGGAAGCGAAACAAGCCTGACCAAAAAGTTAGGGCAGTAAATCTTCTTTAATTATCTAGTTGAGCAATACTAGGTAAAGAATTGAAAAACCTGAATCTCAAAATAAGCTTTAGTGATAGAAGTTGATTTAAATCTTTAGCGTGTTTTTCACTATTTCTCTTCCCATATGAGCATCATCAAGGAGCTTCAAAAGGCATTTTTCCTAATTCTCTAGACAATAAAACAACGTGCTAGCAAAATTTTCATATTACACTGCAGTATCTACCCTACATATCTAAGAACTAACTGCAAACTAAATTTAGGCATCTATGAGAAGGTTCATCATACCTGAAGCTCATCTTGGCCCCATGCATATTTCTCATATGAATTCCAAGCATGAAGCATAGCTTCTTTTACTTTATCTCTTCGCTGAACATCAACGGGATCATCTGGACCAAGGGATTTCTTGGGATGCTCGTTACTTGTACTACCAATAGTAACCTTTCCAACTGCATCTCCATGAATAACTTTTATTTCCTCTAACTGGAAACACAAAATGAATATTTAGTCCAAACATAGCCTGTTACGAGCTGATCAACATACCCTAGCTAGTTGAGCCTACAAGCACAACTAGCAGACCAACACACAATAATTAACAATAAAAAGGTCAAGGCACTTATACCAAATTTCTTAGATGAATCACTTCTTCATTCAACTTAGAAAGTTCTTCCTGCAAATGAGAAACCCATCAACGTCATCAGAAGAATATAACCATATAGAATATGCACATGTAGCTCCAAAATGCTCAGATTGCCACAACAATTTTTTTTAAGGTTCAATTCAAATCTGTGGGGTAGCACGAGTTCAATCAAGCTCTAAGTAATTTTAGAAATCGTATCTTCACTCCCCAAACATGACTTCCCATAGCCTACCTTGCAGGCCTCACAATTAATTAGCCTTTCCTAAAAAGTAAACATCTTACCTAGTTGAGTGACTTCAGTCCAACATCAAGAACACACCAAGTATAAAGCAAAACAGAAATGCATGGATCAAAATGGTTCCAATTACCCCGAGAAACTATCAATTAACAACATGAATCAACAATATCCCCAACCAATTCCAGAAACACCAATAAATAAATAAAATCTCCATTCAGCTATGGAGAAGTGAAAAAACCATAATTCTCCATTACTCACAAATGTATGCCAAAAAAGTAAAATCAAGCAGACCCAGATAGTTTAAACTCAATATCTTTCTTCCCCAGCAAAGAAATACAGTACAATACCATACCTGGTGCTCTGTGAGGAGAGTCTGGCGATCCCAGAGAAGCAAAGTAGCAGAAACAAAGGCAATGAAAAGGAGAGCTAATCGTTTCGGTCTCTTGAGATAGTACGACGGGTTACAGTAACGCCATGGGCTTAATGACGATCTGCTCCTCGCCATTTCCTTCACAGATCTCTCGATCGAGATCTCAGAGTTTAGATTCTTCTACTCTCTCCTTCCAGATTCAAAACCAGAACATGGAAAGAGAAGCACTTTGTTCTCAGCTAAACGATCAGATCGAGAATTGCTTGAACAATCGGAACAGTGAAGAAGAAGAAGAAGAAGCGGACGGCACTAAGCTACAGAGGACCTGAAGAAGAAGACGGAATTGGGAAATGGAATGGAGAGAACTACCAAATTAACAAACTAATAAAACGACTATTTCCTGTATTTTTTCTCTTCAATGTAATTTTTTAAATAAAAAAGGAAAAACGTCGACTCCTGACGTTCTTTGACCTTTAGTTATCACTTTCTAACCGAGATCGACCTTTCGTGACAGATCCTAACACAAATGCGATATTTTGTTACAAAAAGTAACATAAAGGTAGCAGTTTGTTACAAAAAGTATCATAAAGGTTGTATTTTTTACAAGAAAAAACAGTTTTTTCATGCTTATTTTACACGTGATTAGTACTTTTTATAAACATGTATCATTTTTGTGTTAGGAATTGACCTCAGTAAGGAATTGCAAATGGCCCTTCCACATAAGTCCGAAATCGACGTTATAAAAGGTAAGGAGTGAAAACTGAAAAACAAAGTTAGAAATTTAAATACAGTATGATAAAAGAAATTTGATATACCAGAAACGGTAATTTAATAATCATACTTATTACAATTTTTTATGATAAAAGTATTAATGATTTTTAATTTCTACATTAAACAATTATTTCAATGTAATTGTTCAAAAAGAAATTTTTTGAGATTACTGTTTAAGAAATGAGTATATGACGTCTAGTTTTAATGTTTTATACACATTCGTTAAGGAATTTTATTTATGTAATCAATCAAAATTTTGGAGATTACATTATATTCAAAAAATATATAAAATCAAATTTATAGATAACTAATAAATTGTTCTTCTAGCTGTGAAGTTATTTTTGAAGCAAATACTAAATTTTATTTATCAATACCGAATATATAATATAATATATATTTAATCAGGATCGAACTCTAGATTTCTCAAATGAGGGAAACTGAGTCTTGACTACTGTAGTGTTCATTTGGAACCTTCCGGCTATAAAGTTGATATGATATATTTGTTTTTTAATTAACCATAAATCAAACTTACGATAAATAATAAATATAAATAGAATATTAATTTTAAAATAATTTATTTTGAAACTCTCAAAATTAAATTTGGCCGGATAAAAATAGATCTAATAATGCCATATCTCCACCGTTTTCCCCCAAACCCCACTTCTTCACCATCTTCTTCTTCCTCCGTGTATCGGCACGCAGGCTCACCAGAAACCCTAAACCAAGCACACCTCAATTTCTTACTTGTACGGACCCGATTCTTCTCCATTTCAGCCTGAACATCCGATCTCCACCGTCAATTTCGAACCACGAAGGATTAGGAATTTGCACGTTCGTGAATTGCTCAGTTTTGAGGTATCTACACCTTGTATGTCAATACAAGCTATATATTCAAGCTTCGTATCTCTTTCTCTTTTCGTTTTCCTGAATCGGGTTATTTGTAGGATAATTGGAATCTGAACAGCATATGTTATGTCTTAATTGGGATTGCCAGATACAGTCCGTGGAAGCTTTTTGTTTTAGTTCCTAGTATATGCTTGTAAATTTTGATTTTTGACAATAATTTCTTTCGATTTCCTGGGTTTTATCTGGCAATGTAATGGAGTATCAGCTTGCTGTAATTGTGAAGAAGACGAAACTTCCATATATGCAAAACTAGCTGTGAGGTGGAGAATATCATGGATGGTATGGATGGGAATGATGCAGGGATGCATATTAGTGATGGGCAACATCCAATGCATGTGCATTATGAACATCATGGGCTGCACCTCATGAACAATGGGAATGGCTTGGATGATGAGCATGATGATGGTGGAGGCAGCGGTGGTGGCGGGAGTAAGGGCTTGGAGGGGGATGTCCCTTCTGATCCTGGTAATCTATCGGATAACCATAACTCATTGGTGGAGCATGGAGGTGATACTGGAGACCAGCTCACTCTTTCTTTCCAGGGACAGGTTTATGTGTTCGATTCAGTCTCACCTGAAAAGGTGAGTTTTTTTTCACCATCCCTGTTTTATATTTCACATTGCTATTGTTAGTTTCATATTTTTATATGATTACACATGCAAGGTTCAGTAAAAGGAAAGTTTGATTAATATCTGCATTTTGATCGTCTCCGTTCTTACCACATGCTGTACTTTTACTCTTTTGCTGTGAACATTTGATATGAGTTTGAGTAGTACAACATAACCTTTGAAATTTCTCGTACGAATGTTTGGCAAAGTATTATGCATTTAACGTAAATATGAACTAGTGAGAGTGACTCTAGTGAACACATACGTGTAACTAATGAAAAGAGAAAAAAAATAGAATACAAGGTAAAGCATGGTCCTGACTTTGATTTTATTTTGTCGCTCTTCCTCGTAACTTTCATAACTAGGCATGCTATACAATATAGTTGGAGGCAGAATAACAAATAATATATGTCGGAATAGGCCATATGTATCTATTTCAATGCATGCCTTTTGTCTTGTGGAGCCGTAAAGAATTATTCAACTTTATTTGTTAATTTGTTGCTGACTCTTCTTTGGCATCTCATTCTGGATAATGGCCCTAATCCATTCAAATATTGTATGCAGGTCCAAGCTGTTCTTTTATTATTAGGGGGTCGAGAAGTACCTCCTGGCATGCCTGCAATCCCAATAAATGCTGATCATAATAATAACAGGGTATTTAACTGGATATGATAACATATTAAAACAGTGTTTTTGTCTCTGCTGATTAAGTATGTAAACAGGGCCTAACTGGTACTCCTCAACGGTTCAATGTCCCTCAGAGATTGGCGTCACTAATCAGATTTCGTGAAAAGAGAAAAGAGCGCAACTTCGACAAGAAAATTCGTTATACTGTTCGTAAAGAGGTGGCACTTAGGTACTCTATACATCTTGATCATAAACATTATTTAGTATTTGTACAATAATATCAAATTACAAGCTGCAGTAAACCGATATGTGACATCAGAACTAAGAGAGTGAGTTAGTACAAATTATATATTTTATGTTGCTGTTGTAGGATGCAACGCAATAAGGGTCAGTTTACATCTTCGAAGTCCAATAATGATGATTCTTCGTCAGCAGTAACAACTTGGGGTTCAAATCAGAATTGGGGTGCAGATATGAATGGATCCCAGCAGCAAGAGATTGTGTAAGTCAACTTGTTATTTACAGTTTTCTGTGGCACCTCACGCCAACAATTGGAACACTAATTATCTAGAGACCTTTTAAGATTTCAAGTTAAAATCAATTGTCCTGACTTTTATCCATGTTTTACCATGAAATTCCAATTATTATATAAAAATGTATAGCATGTGCATGATGTGCTTTCATATTATTTTTTGCTGTTTGGATGCGCCATGACTAAAGTTACAAACCCGATGTTAGATTTGAAACAATCCAAAGTATTGAAGAATTTGTATTGTTCTAAATTTCTGTCTTGTGCACAACTTGTGGAACATTTGCTTATACTATACTTTATTTGAATTGTTTCTTCCTAAGTTTCTTCAATTTATTATGTTTCTTCTTGACACCTTTGAGATGCATTCAGCTGTCGACATTGTGGCATCAGTGAAAAGAATACACCAATGATGCGGCGCGGGCCTGAAGGGCCAAGGACCCTTTGCAATGCATGTGGGCTTATGTGGGCTAATAAGGTGCTATGTTTTTGCATTCTATACTATGCATGATATGGTTTCATGCACATAATCATACCCCATTCTTCCTTTCTTTTTCTTGTTTTGTGACTCTTTCACTCCACAAACTTCAGGGAACTCTGAGGGACCTCTCCAAAGCTGCACCACAAGTTGGACAGAATTCTTCCTTAAACAGGAATGAGGAGGTTAGTGAACCATAAAATCGGTTTATTAGTTTTTGAAACCATAAAACCATTCCTTTCCCACTTGGGTTGGCCTGGTGGTCAAGGACCTCTCTCATCTCCTTGAGGTCAGAGGTTCAAATCCCAGTGGGTACATCTAGGCTAGAAATAGTCTAGGCTAGAGTAGGGTTTCCTTGTTTTCTTCCCGATAGAAATTTAAAAAAAAAGACATAAAATCACTCCTTTCTACTTTGCATTTTTCACAGAATGGGAATTTTGAGGGCGATCAAATGGTAGGGATCGCTGGAAACATCAACGAAACCTCATGATAGCTGTTTGGACCAGCATATAGAGGAAAGAAACTGGCGAGCCCTTTTCAACTGTTGTACCAAGACTGAACCGAAGAATGGTATTGTATTTGGAACTCTGGTAGGTGACAATGTGCATTAGTCATTCGTTTGGATTTCGAATGCATGGTGTGGAACATATACCATTTACGTTTAATTCTATTGTCTCCTTCATATTTAAAACAAAACCGATCGAACTCATGTTGAAATTGAGTGAACCGAGGACATTAGTTTTAATCTCCATATATGCGGTTATTGCTGGTAAAAAAGCTGTATATAGGCGTTATGGTAGGTGAGAAATGATTGTAGGACACATGTTTTGCTTTGTTGGTTGGTTATGGCAATGATTGTAGAACCGTTAGGTCCTGCAAAGGAAGGGAATGATTCATTTCATGTCTGCCTTGTTGCTTCAAAACTAGTTGTGCTCTCAAATCAACTGGTTACCACCTCTTCTCCAACTAACATACCAAACTTTACCCACAATTTGGTCATTAGTATTAATACCATATTTATCAGAGATAAATTGTAAATAGTTATTTCGAGTTGCACGTTTTTTTTCCAACTGTAAACTTCCGAAAATCACTTGTAAAGTTAATTTTGTGAGTAAAAAGTCTAATATGTTCTTTACTTAGACTTTTCATTTTGAATTTTATCGGTTTTTAAAGTTACGGATAATTATCTGCAAAAGACCGTTCGAGATCACTATCTCATCGTTTTGAGAATTTTCATATAATAGTTTTGTTGGTCAGATAAACACAGTCTAGTGTCTGATCAACCAAAAAAATGTGTAGGAACAAGAGAAATCTAGTATTCTAGTGAGATTTAAATGAGTGGCACTGATTACTATTCCCCAACCTCCTCTTTGCGACAACCTTTGACAACATAGCTTCCAACCTAAAGCCTCTATCCCCTGGATTGACGATATCTATGTTGTCCCAACTCGAACCCAAATCTACCTTGTGTTCTCTGCTGTTATTCAGTCCGATGCACCATTCTCCAGGAAGTATCCCGTTCGTTGCGCGATGAAGTACACTCTCATCGATCTTGTTCAGCATCGAATCGCCTTGGAATGGCCTGGCAAAGGCTGCTCCGCTGGCTACCATGTCGTCATAATGTGACATGTTTAAGGGCACATTGCAGGCCTCTTCGTACCTCAAGTCACTGTCCACGATAGTGTTTTGGAACTCATCCGAGTTACACAATACTGTGTGGAAGTACGACTCCACCGGATACGCCATGTTGCTGAAGTACATAAGTAGCTTCCTCGGCAGATTGTCCCATCCTCGAACGCAATAGTCCATGAAACTTCTCGTCAGAATCACCCAAGGCGAGCCTGTCGCGAGCAACATTGATCAATAACAACGTTGAAACGGGTGAAAATTTGTAAAATAGTCTTATTTTGAAACATAATAGTATGACTCTCAAATCGTTGCAAACTAACCTCTATTTTTAGTGGAAACATGAGTTTGTCCTTAATGAAGGCTGCCCGAATTTTATCCGACCGGAGGCTCATTAAGGGTAACATCATAATTTCATAAAAAAAAAACTAGTACTAATGAAATATGGTGTAATTATATTTCGAAATAAAACTATTTTGCAAATTAACCGTTGTATGTTTGGAGTTGTTGAAAGAAGGTACCTCCGAAGATGTTGAAAACATCTGGTGTGGTTCGAGTCTCTGTAGCATACATGATCGGAGTGTTCTTCTCAAGATATAAATTCGGATCATCGACGATTTGATTCACGTTTTGTCTCCTGCATAATTCGATTTCACTCTCTTAACTTCAAAATCAACAACATAAAGAAAATCAAGACTCATAACCGTGCTTCGCCTACTCGATCCAATCAGTCTTGTTGGTGTAGTAGCTAATTAGATTCAGATCCTTTGGCAAGAAACTGAACCCATAAAGCAAATCTGCATATTTCACGATCTGAACTGTTAGAATATAAAATTGAAATCAAACATTCTATTATTTATTTGAGGTTTTAGTTGAACAAATCTTGTAATGTGGGATCCGGGTGAGTTTGGTCCTTCAAGGTACGAGTTCAAATCCCACTATATTTAAAGACACTAATTTCTTCTTAACTATCAGCTCGTGTTTTTTGATCATTTTCTATGACAAAGAAGGAAATGCATAATAAAATAGAGCGTCCGTCTCGGGATGGGAACTACAACCCCAAACCAGTCCAACAAAAAAATAGTAAAAAAGAAGAGCCCAAAGAACCCCGCTTCCCGAGGTTAAAAGGCCCAAACCGGACTAATGAACAATGTCACTGAGAACCGTTCGAGTACTCTCGACCGGATTAGCGAACCGTGTTACAAATGACTGCACGAACGACTAATTCCTCTGATCTCAAGAAGACTAAGCGATTTGCTCTAAGACCTTCCACAATGGAGGTAATTGTCGGGGGAGAGAGAATCGACGTCGATGAATCTGCAGACTGAGGAGGGAGAATCGTCGGGAGAGAGAAAATCGACGGTGACACATAAGCCGATCCCTTTTGTTTCTCCATTTTCGACGTCGAATCGATCTCCACAATCATCTCCATTGTTGATGGCCTAACCCGAACATCAATGACATAACCAGCGAGTGAATCTGATTTAACTCTTACCATCCTGAGACATGAGCGGATAGTCCGAAGCGCTCAAAGTAACGAACCAGTCCCAGTGAGCATTGACTCTGAGAAGCAAAGCAGCCGCGTGAAGAACAGCCGCCAGAGCCGACGATCCCACCCGGTTCAGAGCATTGCTCTGCCCGACAACATCGACATTCCCGAAATCTCGGAACACTCTTTCGGACCGTACGAGGAGGGCAAGATCCAGCCGCTCAGAATACGAAGACGCGGCGTCGAGTTGCAACAAGTAGTGGTTCCTCGGATGATACACCGCCTTCAACAGCCTCAAGATCCTCTGCCCATCGCCTTTAGTACCCAAAATCCAGTAACCGAGAACCGGCGGGCCTTTCGTCGGGACTTGTCTCCGGTGACCGGAGCTTGTTTCGGGCTCGATGTCTCGTGGGTTTGAGTATTGGGGAGGTGAGAGATGACCCAGAAAGAGTAAGGCCGTTGCGAGAGTGAGGAGCCAGAGACAGGAGGCAGGGACACGTGACAACATCGTATCAGTGTGTGATCTGATCTTCAAAGGTATGAACTTAATAACCTTAATATAATTGGGATTGGAGTGGAGAAGAATCAATGATGGAGGTGTTAAGGTTTCGGTAATTAGAAGGTTCAAAGGTAGGAATGGTTCAAAAAGCTGCTTGGCTAAGTGTCCTTGTCTGAGTTTGCTTATTTCTTACTTGATAGCCTCAGCCTGTCGGATTGTGTTGACTGTCATCATGTACGATCAAAAAGGTCAAGATCGGTTTAATAGTGATTTTGGTTTAAGGTTTTAGTTGAATTGTCTTTAAATATGATATAAAATCCTAATTGGTTTTATGTCACTTCTTAATCCAGTGTGTCCTCAGGAAGACTAATTTAATAAAAACATCATACAAATATACGTCATTTGTAAATAACATTAAGTTACAATTTTATCATCCGGTATCCGTATATATCACTACGTTTATCATCCGGCACCAATATATACCACTGAGTAATGATAATTTTGTGGTATATACGGGTGTCAGATGATAAAATTGTAGCTTAGTGTGTTATTTACAAATGACGTATATTTGTGTCATGTTTTTTCATATTTACCCATTTAATAATAAGCGTGCACCTCTATTTTGTGAATTTGAACTTTGAGATGAATTGAGTTCAAAAAAATATATAAAGAAATGTAAAATTACTTGTCGACACCCGTAGTGGGCAGACGTTGGGCCACCACTAGTCTTGTCGGGCGATAACGATAGCCCAACATCGGCGCTACGACATACCACGTTGAAGTAGCGCCCTGTAGCGATAGGGCAACATTTTGCTCTTTGGGGTCTGTCACGTTTATAGTTGCGGCTTTTCTAAGAAACAAAATGGAACTAATAAAATTTGATGGGATGGCCGATAAGTAACAAATTAATAGTATTTTCGTATATATTTTCTCTCTCCTACTGATACGATGTTTTTGCTCCAACCTTATCTTGAGACCATCCCCAATGTATAAGGGCGATTTGTCCAAACGAACAGAGGCGGATTTTGGTTGATTTGTTCAACATCCCACGATAGAAATCGTCCGGAAGCATATTGCCACATAGCACGTGGCTAGTGCTCCTTCCCTTACCTTTTCCGGGCTAATTGATAGGGGCGATAACCTTTTTGCCAATAACGATCAAAAATCCTTTTTTTAGCCATTCCGTCTCATCGAATCGTCTTATGTTGGAGATGCTCCGATATAAAATTGATAATGGTAAGAATATGATTCTCTAGACTAATCCAATACTTGCACTATCATTCAACAAAACAAATCACTTAAACCTCTCACTAGTAGAGTTGAGTGCAATCTTCTACTTGTATCTGCACCATAATGCTTGTTTGTGGGTGGTTACTGGTTACAAATAAATGGTGCTTGTCTGGATTTGGACCACCTATGTGAACTGTACATGTGTATGTGTGTGGAGTGAGGAAGAGAGAGACAAGACAAAGGGATGTAGAAGCATGTTCTGTTACTGTGTCTGTGGTGTCACATACACACATGTTAATGTTATTCCATTGGACATCTCCAAAAAAACTCAACAACATGATCATGTCCATGTTTTTTTACCTTCACCCCATGAATTCCATTTGGGCAAGACTGTAAATTCCTACACACACAGAATAAAATCTGGCTCACTCAAACGCTTAGATTTATAAGTTAAAGAGATAATTGTTGCTCTAAACTAAACTTATTTTGTAAATAATATCGATAATCCTTTATTTTTTCTTCAAGAAAATTGATAAATGTATTAGTGATCTAGATTAAAGTTTAACATGCTTAAAAGAGCAAATGGGATAGTATTTAAATCCCAATCTACGTGGTTCCACTATTGAGCATATGGGGCCAAAATATGGATAGTTTGATTAGCCGATC
>JAYMSV010000064.1:0-24091 GCA_036897745.1 Erodium moschatum
CCAGCCTCTGTACGTGCAGTGGGCGGAGATGGAGGGGGGGGCCGGGTTCGATTGCGTCGGGCACGGCGAGTTCATCGTCATCATGGTCCGGGGAGCCGCCGACAGGTCGTTGCTGTTCGATATGAATAGGAAGAGGTGGCAGTGGGTCCCGCCGTGTCCGTATGTTGGCGGCGGAGACGGGGAGCTGCATGGGTACGCGTACGAGCCGAAGCTCGCGACGCCGGTGACGGGTCTGCTCGATCAGCTGACGCTTCCGTTGCACGGTTTTAACGGATAGTTTTATTATGCGGTAATTGATGTTAAGTGTGGGTTTCGAATTTGGGTAGCTAGCGTGGTGGCTAAGTTAATTAGGAGGGATGGCCATACTAGCATCTGTAATAGCTCTTGTAATGTTGTCTCGTATGTTATATATATAATATGTAGTCAATTATGAATTGATTCTGTTTATAGTATGCGAGTTTCCTTCCTGTAATGTATGTAGTACGTGATTCCCCAGCGACATGTTCGTATCGGGCTTGGTCAAGATTAGTTGGTTTTCGACATTGAGCTTTTGGCGTCTCCAGATGCCTCGTCTTTAGACCGGTTGTATCTTGGGTTGAGGATGTCATCTGAAAGGAGTCTCAAGACGATTATTGTTTGTTTACTAGGAAAGCCAAGACACGGATATAGAGTGTATCGACATCAAGAAAGTCTGTTTCACTATAATTCCTACCTCTCAATATAGGAGTCGTGTCTTAGATAAAATATCGAGATGGTCGTTCTCGATAAGTTTAGTTTAGTCGTATTATGAACTTGTTGTTTTTATGACAGTCATACATGCTGGATGTAGGTTCGAAGTTTATCGATCCGACATCTCTAGAGATTTCATGTATTTCGTTTTTAGTATGCGCAATTAATCTAAGTGGTTCTCATTAAAAAAAAGTACTTGTAAGTAAAATTTTAATGTATATGATCATGATATATATAAAATAAAATCTATATATAGTATCAAAATTGTTTTAATATTAGAAGATCTCAACATTTCAATTGGTGTACACCTATATTATGTTAATTACTTTTTTGTGGTTCGGATTCCGTTGTGTGGCATCCGAGCTAGTGAGGTACGAGAAATAATTTATGTAATGTAACCTCCGAACAATTTTCTGATTTTTAATATATAACCCCTCATTTAAAAAACTCGGAACTTGAACATATGATAAGTTGTCTTATTCATATCCACAACGTTGTAGATTTTACAATTATATCAATTTTTCTCATTCATATGCAATTGATATTCTTACATAAAATATTGAGATGAATAATAATTTACTTTAAATTGTGTTTCGAGGATGATTATGGATTTTTGTGATGAATTGTATTTCGATCAACATGTAAATTTACCATTTTGAAAATTGCCAGTTTGGAATCTAAAATGTTAAAAGATCGACATTAGATTAAAGTTGTTCAAAGTTAAAATGTTTCGTGATTAAAATATAAGTCTTAGAGACTCCAACTTTAAGATTCTCATTTTCTTTCACCAATCGTCATTCCCAACCTTCATGGTCAACGCCGACTTCTCTTCCTCTTCCTCAATCCTCATGGTCGACGTCATTGGGGACTCGGTCTCATCGCATCTCCGCCAATCCTCCCAGTGACAGAATGCTCCAGTCAACCTCGGAACCCAACTGCTCGTGGCCTCTCGGTGGGCCCCCTCACGGACGACGTGGCAACCGGTTTCGAGACCTGCAAACTCGTCCCAACAACCACCACACCAAACCCCCCCAGATCGGGGAGAAGCAGGCGGCGGCGGGGCCGCCACTCCGTCTCCCACCGTCGCCTCCAACTTCAAACATCCAGTCAGGGCAGCCGTTGTTGTCTTCTAGTCCAGCGAGAGGATACATAGAAGTCATCTCAAACCGCCTCGGGGGGTTTCGTTGGAAGACGACCAGGAGGACTATGTCGTGACTGTAGTCTCGCACGAGGTTGTCCCTGTCGTCTCCGATGAACCGAGGGATGAGTCTGATCAGGCGCGGGCTGTAAAACACCCGTAGGAGGCATGAGTCTACATGGGGTTCGAGGAGGAGAAGGTTGGGGGCCTACTCCTCACGACCCGAGATCGGTTCTTCATGCCTAGACTTGAGGGAGCGTGTCTACACCAAGGATTTTATGTTGTTTATGATGTTTCCCTTATTGTTTAGTTTCTTTTGTTTGGACGTTTATCATGTCGTTTATTTTCAGTACTTTACATTCCCATGTCAG
Source organism: Erodium moschatum (assembly GCA_036897745.1). Taxonomy (NCBI): domain Eukaryota; kingdom Viridiplantae; phylum Streptophyta; class Magnoliopsida; order Geraniales; family Geraniaceae; genus Erodium; species Erodium moschatum. The sequence goes on from JAYMSV010000064.1 coordinate 2,239, forward strand.
GGTAGAATATAGGAATTTTTATCTTTGTCGAAGATGAAAATTGGACTACTCCGACGAGTCAAAGAGCGTCGGATTTCCTACGAAAAGCCCGAACGTTATTTTGATCCCAGGGTTTATAGCCTTATTTGTATTGTTTGATTGACATTAGTAATGCAATTCCTCGTCGTCGTGTTAAAAAAAGAGTTATTCAAAGTTTTTCAACATTTCAATTTTGATCCTGATACTTCCGAAATTATCGTTCTAGACCTACAACTTTCTAGAATTTCACTTTGTCCCTAAGTTTTCTAGAATTTCACTTTGGCCCTAAGTTTTCAGAAACTACAGTTTCTTGTTAAGAAAATAAATTAAAAATAATATTTTTAATTGTTGCATAACTTAACCCAATGATCTGCAACCAGCCGTACGCAATCGTTTTGTCCCTTTCTTTCTCACACTCTGCTTGCTTCGCCGACAAAACCCAGCTGCGAATCTCAGATCCGCCTCCTTCGCCATCGGATCTGGCCGGAAATCTCCACACCAGATTCAGGTAAGCTCAATCGATGCTCTCGTCCTGTCCATTCTTCTCCCTCTCGCATTCCTTTACTCGTGAAATATTATACATACATGACCCTGTTCTGTCAATTGTGTTTCTCATCTTCTACCTTACAATGGGTTACAGTTTTTGGTTGTAATGGTTTAGCGGTTTATCAGTAATCTCCACAAGTTTCTGGACTTGTCGTCTCTTTTGCCCTCAATCGTGCCCTTAGCTTTTCAGCGACATTTTTTCGAATCTGGGTATGTTTTGGTTTTGCTTATTCTTCATAGTTTTGTTGCAAAACCCAGAAGTTAAATCAAAGTAATACTTGAGCCTGAGTGGACTTTTATGAAGTTAACACAGCTCAAAGTTGGAGCTGTAATGATGGTTCCCTATATTTTTCATTTGTAATTAACAAGTATGGTCACAGTAATCTCAATTAGCCATCAGTTGAAAGGATAATTATCTCCACTCAAGGAGAGATTCGACCGAATTTGAGTCTAGGTCTTGTGCAAAATGGGAATAATTGGTCTTCAGTTATAGCTCGTTTTTGGTTGTAGCTACTAACTATATTAATTGTACTATTGATCTAATGTGAAATTTTTGAATCATTCAATAGATTATACTAAACAGTTTCCTTTGAGGCCTCAAGTTTGTTAATAACATGCTTCTAATCACTGCCTGGTATACATTTTGTTCTGGGATCAGTATACGTAAAAATTTGAATGTTTTTGTTCAGCTTGGAACACATGCTAAATGTATATGACTAAGCTCAATTTTAATCTTGGCTTTGTATTGTTTATTTGTGGTGTGTTGTCATTTTTTATTAGAATTTTCTTCTGTTTCGGTATGAACAGTTTGCTGATGTTTCTTTTGGCATTGGTATTGGAATTAAATAAACTTTTTATGCTTAGTGTATGATTTTGTAGTCTTATGTCACTTGGTTGGCGATTAAAATTTATTTGGTTATGTTTTAGATGTCTAAGGACGTGGAGAATCCTAAAGACGGTGTGACCCCAGTAGATGTACAAGCTCCTTCTAGCGACCCACCAGCATCCTTATATAATACCCTGCTCCGGCATGTCTCTGTTTACGGTGTAGCTGCTGGATACTGCATTTCAGCGTCATTGCTCTCCATCATTAATAAATGGGCTGTCATGAAATTTCCTTACCCTGGTGCACTCACTGCTTTACAGTACTTCACAAGTGCTGCTGGAGTCTTAACCTGTGGAGCTTTCAAGTTAATAGAGTATGATCAACTTAACCTTCTGACCATGTGGCGATTCCTTCCTGCAGCAATCATATTCTACCTTTCCCTCTTCACCAACAGTGAGCTTCTTCTCCATGCAAATGTCGACACTTTCATTGTCTTCCGTTCAGTAGTCCCCATATTTGTTGCAATTGGAGAGACTCTTTTTCTCCACCAGCCATGGCCATCATTGAAAACTTGGGCGTCACTTACTACCATCTTTGCTGGAAGCGTACTTTATGTCTTGACAGATTACCAGTTCACATTCATGGCTTATAGCTGGGCCGTGGCTTACCTCATTAGCATGTCCATAGATTTTGTGTACATCAAGCATGTGGTGATGACCATCGGCTTAAACACATGGGGTCTTGTACTGTACAACAATCTTGAGGCCCTGCTATTGTTTCCCATGGAGCTGCTTATAATGGGGGAACTGAAGAAAATCAAGCATGAAATTTCTGAAGAGACTGATTGGTACTCTTTTGAGGTGATTTTGCCAGTCGGGTTGTCTTGTCTATTTGGCTTATCAATCTCCTTTTTCGGGTTCTCTTGTAGAAGAGCAATTTCTGCAACTGGATTTACCGTTCTTGGCATAGTGAACAAGTTACTGACCGTTGTGATTAATCTTGTTATTTGGGACAAGCACTCCACAGTAGTGGGGACTGTAGGCCTTTTGGTCTGTATGCTAGGTGGTGTGATGTATCAGCAGTCAACAAGCAACAAACCTAAAGCTGTGAATGAAGTAAAAGCACAAGAGAGCGAGGAGGAACAACAGAAATTACTTGAAATGCAGAGTAGCAACCCAGAAAGCAGCAGTGATGATAAGACAGTCTCTGAATCAGAAGAGCTCAAGTAGAAAGAAAGCTTTACCAAAATGCAGCATTACTCCATTCTCTTGTTGGGCATGAATCATTTTTTGGGCCAGTGTTAGTGTTCGTTGACTATTGAAGGCGAGAATGTCTCCACTGATCACTTCGTAACTCATGTTCGAGCTATTTAGAGTGATAGTTTCGCGTAAGGATTGTTCCTGGTCAGTCTAGTTCCCTTTTGCCCCCAGTAAGGCTGATATAGATATGCTAGAAGAACCCAATCCAACCTCGGAAAGGAACATCAGTTGGAATATTGAATTTATCAGAATCTAATATGAATTGGTGATATGTTGATTCTCTATTATTGAAAAGTCTGTTGATAACCTTATATTGATACTCTCAGTGTAAAATTACATTTCAGATTTTGCATCATTGTGATGAGAATCATTTTCCTAAGGGAGAATAAGAGTTCCATTTGGTAAGCATGTTTTGCTTGCATTCTCTGAATATTGTTGCAGGTAGGGATGTGCAAAATAACCAATGACTCAGACCCGTTTGAATATCCGACCCGGGACCCGCTACCTACTCATCCTACAGGGTTTTGAGTCGGATACGGGTTGAAAATATCCATATATACAGATAAGGTCCGGATGATCCACGAACTCTGATACTGTAAATACATTTATGTGAAAAGGGCTAAAATAATCACATTTTGGAATGACAATTGTGCTGTTGTCTGTAATGTTGCCGATCAAACTATATCTAACTGATATTGTATTGAAACCCAAAAATATAATATCAGATTCCACAAAACAGACAATAAAAAAAAGAGGGAGATAAGTAATAAATAGAGTTTCAAAGCTACGTCGTTTCACAGAGATGTTGATATAAGACATACACGTGGCAAAACAGAGCTGGCCTCAATTCTTCTCGTATACGTGGCCTATCATCAACATATAAATAAGACATTTCACTTCAATAATCTTCAAGTAACTATCCAAGTATCTTGTTAGTACAAGCCATTCCGTTTCGCATTTCTGCTGCTCGTTGCCGAGGTATCTATCTATCTATCCCTCAAATTTCTCATCAATTCTGTTTGGTTGCTGAGAAAATCTAGGACTGAGGAACGAAATCGGGATAAATTTTCAGATTCTTTTCTTTATCGTTCGCGGCTAACCGGAGAAGTATTTTTCTTCTTCGTATCCGAGCTTCTTCCAATCGAGTTCAGTTTTTCAAACTCTAGATTTTTGGTTGGATGTTTTGCAGATGAGTTTGGTCGGAGGGAGCCTTGGTGTGAATTGTTGTAGAATTTTAAGTTGTCACAAGCAAGACCAGAGGAACAATTATGGTAAATCTGATCTATCTTCTGTATGCGTATTTGGATGTTGTGTGAGTGGATGCGTCTAGTTGATGAACAACCTTCGCTGATTACTGTTTTTGAACTCAATTTGACACTGTTGAGTCTGTAATTTTGTATATTTGGAGGGAAATTTGAGCTGCCTGCCAAATTGGTTACCAGATCCACCAAAGTTAGAGACTTAGGTCAAGATCGCGCGTTGATGTCGAGGACTGAGAGTTCAAGCGGCTCTGGCACTAAGATGGTTGTAAATACCATGGCAGGTACATTTCATAATTTTCATTTATCCACTCATTTGTTTGGTGACTAAAATTTTGAGTGCATGCTAGGATTTTTAGGCATTCGAGTACCATACTTGCACAAAATGTATTGTGAGTACTTAAACATAGAGGATGACAACACCCTTGTTCCGTGCTCACTTCTAAAAGAAGTTACGTATAGTTGATCATATTCTTAGATGACTCTAATTCATCCTATCGAGTTGATAGTAGATATAATTTTTTTTTTATCTAAAACAGACCTATGTTTAGAGTATTTCAGGTTTTTTTGGCACTTTTGAGCTGGTCAATTTGGAAGAATTTCGGGAAATTTTTGTAAATTTGTTAAAGGAATGAACTGTATTCATTACTTTTTCAGGTTTTGTTTATCTGTATTCATTACTTATATTTTCTGTTTATTTTGCTTCTACTTACAAAGTTTTCTCCTCTTCCTGCTTTCAGTGATCAATTTGGTTGCAATAGGTCCAGCAAAGGCTGCAGAGAGTATATCGGTAAGAATTGCTTGTGTTTTTGTACTAATTTTCTTCAATGTCAAAGACAAATTCTTTTTGTATATTGTCTTAATGTTTTTAGGATTTCCCATTCTATTAGGGGTTCTTACGAGCTACACAGATTGTTTTGCGTCTTCTCTTCTTTCTTCAAGATTTCCACTCTGTGTACAGTGTTGGTTGCCTCAAGGGATCGTACCATGTTGGGTTATGAGCTTTATATTATAGATATTAGTGTAATATACAAGGAGCAGATGCGGCACACTTTACCTTGTTTCATTAATGGAGAAGTTAGGCTTATTTTGGTTAGACAGACATCATTTCTGTACAAGTTTCCTGCCTGTTTATATTGTTTTATATACATTTTCCAGAACTACAATTATTTTCCTTTTAGTCAGGATGGAGTAACTTCCGTTTATACTTTGGCTGATGGAGGTCTTGGAGATTGGTTTGGAAGCTTCCTATTTTCAGCTGGACAACAGGCTAATGAGGCCGTTCAGGATCAGTTATCTGCTCTAAGTTTCACCAGGTTCAGTCGTAAAACCCTTAATTGCATTGTTACCTGAAGATTTTACACCCTATGTATTCACTGCTCGTCTCTTTTACAGTTTGGCTGTTATATTTGGGGCTGGGCTTGTAACCAGCCTATCTCCTTGTACACTAAGTGTTCTGCCATTGACCCTTGGTTACATAGGTGAGCCTCTTCTTTATTACATATTTGTGAGATTCTCTTATCTGTTTATTGTGTGTGTGTGTTGGGGAGTGATAAATATGATATGCATGTCCTACGTGTCTGGTGCTGATTTGTGGCTGGTTGAAATCATCCAGGAGCATTTGGCTCTGGGAAAAGCAGGGCAGCGGTATTGTCTTCATCAATCCTCTGTTCTTATATTTTATTTCTGAAGTTATTTAGCTCTCTTCAAATCCCTCTTCTCCCTCCCTCCCTCCCTCTCTATGTCGCACACTGAAATATCTCATTTGGATCTAACGTGAACTAAAACTTCAGATTGTTGGGGATTCCATTGCTTTCTCTTTAGGATTGGCAACTACACTAGCGCTCTTAGGTGTAGCAGCCTCATTTGCTGGGAAGGCATATGGTCAGGTAGGCCAGGGCTTACCTATAGCTGCCTCTGGTTTGGCTGTTGTTATGGGTCTAAATCTCCTTGAGGTACTGTTACATGTCACTATCACTGTTGAATATTCCTTTATTTATAGGGAAAACGTTATTTGCGTACACACTTTGACCTTTTCGCCATCTAGAACACCCCCTAAAGGTGAGGGGTTATCAGCAACACATTGTTACCCCTTTTTTATATACCATTCCGTTATTGGATCCTATCTTTTTAGGTACCATTTTTTATTGCTGAAGATCTGTTGTTTCATATCTACATAGTACATGGTTCATGTCTAGAGGGAGTCTGGTCCTGCTATTTTGTACACTGTAGCTCTGCAGTAATAAGCTCTGCACAGAACATTAAAATGTTGATAAAATAATAATAGGAGTCCATTAAATAAGGTTATCTTGTTATTTCTAAATTACTTGTGTCTGCAGGTAATTGAGATACAACTCCCCTCATTTTTTGACAACTTTGATCCACGTTCCGCTGCTGCAAATTTCCCATCAAGTAATTTATTTGTCAAACTTAAATTTTCTACTCTTCTGTGTTTTTATGTTGTGGTAAAAGAAACTATTGTGTATACTCTTGCCTTGAATACTATTTTTATGGCTAGGTGTGCAAGCATATTTAGCTGGACTCACGTTTGCATTGGCTGCATCCCCTTGCAGTACACCTGTGCTAGCCACACTGCTGGGATATGTAGCTACATCCAAGGTACTTTCAAATGTATCCCTTTTTGTGCTTAAGGTTTCTAATACCCTGCAGATGTATACAAATTGTTTGCTGTTATATTTAATAGCTGTGGATCTTCACTTCTTTTTTTGAAAGTAAATGTTGCATATATTTTATAAATTAATCACGAATATATACATCAATCATTGAGCGCACACAGGGCAACAACATGACTTAGTGGGAATAACAATTCTTGTAGTCAATATTGAATGAGCATAGCTCGCGTACTACTTAACAAGCAGATCGGAGCAACATTAACTCTAACAGACTCCAACTAAACATAAACTCCAACACTAACCATAGGACTTGAACCCTAGTCTCATGGATCAAAGTTCAAGTGCTTGACCAGTTGGACAAGCGTCGGTTGATGTACACTTTGATATTAGTATTGGGTTTGGTCTTTATTTTAGCTGTTTTAAAGTGGAGTGAGTTGTGTATTGTAACAGGATCCTTTAATAGGAGGCAGCTTACTTTTGACGTACACTACTGGCTATATTGCTCCTCTACTTCTTGCTGCTTCATTTGCAGGAGCACTTCAGGTACATAAATTTCATTTATAGAATTGAACTGTGCATGGCTTTTGTGAGGCAAAGCTTCTACCTTTTTTACAATCCCCGGAGCGCACTTGTTTGTATATGAATTGAAACAATTCCGTAAACAGCCCAATCAATCATAGTTGTAATTTTGCAGAGCCTGCTTTCGTTCCGCAAGTATTCAGCATGGATCAACCCTGTGAGGTGAGTCATTATCCATTTATCGTGTCCTTCACATTGCATATGCTAGACTGTAGCTTTAAAACTCAACCATCTTATTGGTGATGGCTTTGCAGCGGGGCACTTCTATTAGGAGGGGGCTTGTATACATTTCTGGATAGGCTCTTCCCAGCCTCCACAATGGTAATGTAAATATTAGTAGGGGTGATGTACAGCAACATACAATTCAAGTATATGAAATGAAACCTGCACGGTCTCCATCGCTCTGCTCTTGGGACGACTGACTTGAAACATTGGATCTGGGTTCTGTGAAATTACATGTGACAGGGTTCAAAAATAGATGCTCTGGAAATATATTTTTGGACCATATAATACAAATGCTCCGAAATAGGGAAAGCACACAAACTTAATTTCAAGGAAGCATAAATCAGATATACAATTCTATTACAAAATTTTGTACATGCAATCCGTAAATCGACGGAAACAGCAATATATTCACGTAATTCAGAAAAACCTTTAATGGTAAACCTAACCATCACAAACCCTAAGATTTAGGTTACCTCTGAGAATCACTGCTCTAGAACCCGGTTGAATAGCTTCACCCTACAGAAGGAATCGCCGCCGAACTTCAGTGCACTACTGCTTCACCTCTTCCGTCCGTGACTGCAATTGGCTCAGGGAAGTGTCTTCAATCTCGTCTCAACAATCCTGCGTCTCTCTCGTTCCTCTCCAAGCATTTTCGAACTAGGGCCAGTCTGAAAGTGGGATGTTCGAATTCTACATTGTTGTATGAGTACAGGAAGAGCAAAATTGATGTGGATACACGGAAAGTGACTTCTTTATCGAGAAATGACATTCTAGAGATTAAATTTTGTAAACCAGCGTGAGCATAACCTTCCCTTTTAGTACATTTTTGGAATGTATGTCCATTTAGGTTTCATGAATGAGTCCTGTCGTGTTACATTAGCAAGAAACAACATATAAAGCTGAAGTAAATCTCCATACATAAGAAGCAATAACACAAATTTCAACTAGTCAAACTATTGCATATCATGCCATAAACAGAACCCAAAATTAGTGTTGCTAAGGACATAAATTAAACCATCATGTAATAAAACATCTCTTTTCCTTGTCCATTTACCATTTAGGATTAACTCAGAAAGCACAACCTAGAACAAAAATATCCTTAATGTGAAGAAGAAAAAAACATGACACGATCTCTCGTTACATCACCTACCAGGTTAAAGGAGAAAAATAAAAGGTTCCTTGACTCTTCCCTTGGGACTGACTGCACTTGTGGTTTGAAAAAATAGCTCTTGCGCCCTCCCCAAAGAATACACCTTAATTGAATGCAGTAAAGATTTCGGCGTTCTCCCTTCTGCATCCAGTGAGCTTCACAAAATGATAGAGATACTGCTCCCGGACTGTGAACTAAAAGGGCATGCGACCAGCAAGCCTACTTTCTGATATCCTCCTGTCAATAGCTGCATCTACTGAATTCATCTGAAATACGAAACCATAATGCGCATGATCAGGTTAGAACCGTCACTACTAATATATACAAAGAGGTACCAACTTGGTGAAAGCTGACCTGGGCCAAGTCTGAAACCACTGTTTCATCATGAAAATAAATTATGAAGATGCTATAATTAAGAAAAAAATATTTGGGTACCTACTTGTTCCACCCAAAATCCCCAGACTTGAGATTCAAGCACAGGGAATACAAACAAGAGCAATAACAGTTATCTAACTAAATACTTGGTTGGAGCATCCTCGAGCCAATTGCAGCAAGCTCGCCAAAAACTGTAACTACTGACTACAACAAATTAATGTAAATACCTACTTGAATCATTTGATGCCCACAAAATTGGTGGAATTGCTTGCGGACTGGAGAGCGGAAGTTTAAATATTAATAACAAGCATGCCCCATCAACCAATTAGGTTGCAAGTACATGATTACAAGGTTTTTGCAAAGATTCGTAAAAGTGTCTATCTAAACATGCCATGTGAAAAAAATGAATATAACACGAAACATAAAAAGCGTACCAATCTGGTTAGACGTGCAAAGCAACTCCATACATAAAAGAGGTAGTTATAACTTACCTGGCTAGTTTCATCATGAACCTGATACTTGGGTAAGGACAACCTTCTTTCTTCCTGAATGCATATATAAGTTGAGTCAGAAAACATGATGAAAATTTCATAAAATATTATCATATAAAAGTAGAAACAACTAACTAACCATGGACATCACTTCATCATCCCAAACCAAGTAAACTTCATTAATAGCTGGCTGGATAGCTGGAGCTTTGTTTGCAATGACAGGAGGTGGTCCAATGGGAGGACCCGTATTCGGGCCAGAAGCATATGAATGTGAATTGATTAGACTCCCACCTGCAAGAAATGCATGCACAGGAAATATTGGGATCATTGTGATTTTACATTTAATTTAACAAAGGGAACTTGTTACACGAATTATTAATTTACGACTAGTTTTGTGGTGGAATTGAATTAGAATCAGGCGAGGCAGTCAAGCCAGGCACACCAAACTTCACACATCATGACACTCGTGTTACTTATCAGTACTTCAGCAGGGATCTCCTATTACTGAAGTTCTAGAGAACTACAAGGCAAACAAATATAAAGCAATACTTCTAGTCCATGCATAGGGAAGAACATGCTAGTTCAGGACACATGTGATAACTGATAAGTATAACATGAAAGCAATAAACCTAGACCAGAGAGAGAAAGAATAAAGTATTCATCCAGATAAAAATTATGACAAAACAAACTAGAAGGGTGTAAAGTTTTTCTAAAGGGATTGGAGTGAAAGCTACCATGAGACAAGATCATACCAGTTCTTCCAGTATTAAAATACATCAAATCTCTTAAGTAACTATCAAGAAGAACGCTGGGTAATGTAACGCTAACGCACAAAAATTCAACAGACACAAGTATACCTGGAGTGTGGTAACTATTTGTCAATGAAGCATTAGAGCTCGAATTTGCAATTGAGTTTGGAGAGCTTTGTGGAATATTTGTTGCTGGCAGAGGTGCTGGAAATGCACCAACAGGGAACAAGGGCTGGGATACAGGAAGACCATGTGTAGATGGGGGCAGTCCAGGAGGAGTGACTTGTAATGTCGGTTGAAATGCAGATGAAGTAGACGGTGGAGGAGGCATCATATTCTGTACTGGAAATAGTGGTTGTTGTACTGATCCCGATGGTACAGGAGGTGGCATAGAAACTCCGGGATACTGTGGTAACCAATGCTGTGGTCGAGGAGGAACTTGCCAGCCAGTGGGAGGCCTTGCTAAAGCAGAATTATACCTGCAAACAGAACATTGAAAAAAAGAAAAAGCAGCAGTTAGAAATTGATCGAGTATGCATGTTCAAAATGGGAACACACAGCACACACTTTTTCATTGTTAGTTTCACATACAACATATGAGTAAAAAGATATCACAGCAAAAGCCAGGCAGAAAACATACATTGGCTGCATAGCACCCAAGGCCGGTTGGGGAGGGAACCCTAGTGATCCTGGCTCCACTCTGGACCTTTGTGATGGAGTTTCATCATCTGCAGCAAGGTGAATGTTAGGCACAAAGTAAAGATGAGCTTTGAAGTTCATCAAAGGAAATTTCTGCAGTTTATATACATTATCATAACTATAAAAGCAAGGTGGTGGTCATTAGCTCAACAATTATCATTACTGGTAAAGTTTTAAGAGTAGATGCATGCATATTAACCATCCAGCATATGGTAACGGTGTTGCACATGGAGCATCCCTAATTGCATTGGAACTTAGTTTTATTACTATTTACAAGCTAAGCAATACATGCGACAATTGAATTGGTGAGGCAGGAATAAAGAAAACAAATCATTACCATCCTCTCCATAGTGAGCTGCCAAGACATCAGGTGGAATTCCTTGCATGCCATATATTTCAATGTCAGTGGCTTCTCTGCCTGGTTTTGCATTGGGAACCCTGATACCAATCAGTAAAAAAACTTCAACACAATCCCTCAAATAAATAAAATCAACTTTAACCAAATAATGAAGAATGTTTTTTTTTTTTTTTGATATGCATAAAATAGTAAAATTTATCACTAGTATTGAAAGGAAGTGCATAGATGAGGAGACAATGTCTTCATCTATACGACAATATCTGGAAATTTAAGTCAAGATAACTGATGCAGGAAAACAAAATGGCTAGCCCTGTAACTTAAAATAACTACTCTGCAGATACAATTTTAACAAGGAGTGCTTAATGACAACGCATTGCCACACAATACAAACAATATCATGTTTAAAGACATTAAGAGTATAAAATAGATAGTGTAGCGACAAAAAAATCAAATATTTAGCTCAGAAGTAACAGATATTAATGATATTAGTTGAAAAACTTGTGTTCATTCAACTAACTATCAACTTTAGCATTCAAATTACAAAAACAAATACCCAATGAATTGTTTCAAGAAGTAAAATAAAATAACAAACTTAACAATTTAGTTTGCCTAAACCCTTCAAAACAAGGCCAACAGCTACAGTATCTAATACCAAAAGGCCCTAAATGTTCTGTTTCCCTAGAAAGTAAAATAAAAGATAAAAATAGCGGCTTTTAAGTTCCTGGGACAGGGATTTCCACATACATATATAACCATATTAAACTTTTAACATGTAACTTATTATTATTCCTCATCAGGCAACATATAGAGAAAGTATTAAAGCTTTAGAAACTCAAGAGCTAACAAACAAGGTGCTGAGGAATTTTCCCCTCAGGGAAAGGTTTGCACTTTGCAACCCAACAAATATTCATATTACACTACAGTAAAATAATGTAGTTTTTTACAGATCATTCCAAAGTATAAAGCCCACATAAAACTCAGTGTTCCATTACTAATCTCCTGAGCTCCACCATCAACTAGAGCTAAAATTTACACATAAAGGGGGCTTCAAAGCAAAACCCATGCTAGTATTGAGATCAAAACACACGCAAATCTGTAAATACAGCTAATTTATACAACATTGGTTTCGCAGCACAAACATGGCAAAAGCAGGTAAGAAAAAACATACTTGTTGACGGCTTCCTTGTGAACCTGGAGGACGTGGATGGCCATGCCTCCGGCGGTGGAGAGCTTCTTGTGGCAGACATGGCATTTGAAGTGCTTAGCCTTCTGGTGCTGCACCAGAATCTTCTCATCGTCGAACTCGCGATCGCAGTAATAGCACCAGACTTTCGAAGCCACTCTCTTCTTCTTCTTCCCCATTCCTCTAACTATGTCGCTTCTCTAACCTCTAATCGTCTCTCTGGTTGTTCAGGTGCCGCTCTCTCGTCTCCGTCGCCGGCCTCGATCGATCAATTTAGGGTTTCGGGGTTTTCTGATTTCGAGAGATGGTGAGGGAGAGAGGCCTCTTTTTCTATTGGGTAATTCGTGTTTCCTTTTCCGAGTCGAGGAAGTAGATTGCCACGTCACCTGCTTATACGAGACTGTGTATGTTTAAATACGGTCTGAATCTTTGGAGGCCCAACAACGTCTGGGCTATTAGGCCCAATTAATCAAGCCAGAACAGGCCTCCGTTTAAGTAGTTGCTTCATGCTTGCAGCTCATCAACATTCTTGACAGTGGGTCGGGTCGAATGACAATACCCGAGCTTTATGATTCTAATCCAATGAGGTTGGGATATGTCATGTGAGGATTTTCTCATCCAAATTTTATTAGAATATTTTGTTAAAATTAAGAAACGTGGACAATATATAATGATTTTGTTGAAAAACCTAAAAATACAGAAATTAAAAGATGTAGTAATTTTGAAAATATGAATGATAAATGAATTAATTTTTAGCAATCAGCCCTTTTATTTTTGTGAGAGTGACAATAGAGATGTATGAGACATTCCTTAAGTTTTTTGTTCCATCTAGTTAAAACTGAGTTTTTATTATATTCAAAATACTTTGTTATCCTTTCTCAAATATTTTACCAACAAAACATAATATCAATGATTTTATCATTGATCAATAAAACATAAGAGATAATTGCAAAAAAAATCTACTTCAAAATATTCACTTTTTGTACAATTTGGAGCCATCTTCTTTGATGGTTACAAAATAATACATTGGGCTTTCCTTTTTGTTGCAATTTACATGAAAATAGTGATTTTATCCATACAGCTTACACTTAAAAAGAAATCTGAATTTGTATGTTCTTTATATTATTCCTCCCCCTCAGTACTGTGTACATAGAGTAACAAATATATAAGATTATATTTTTTGTTCTCCAATTATTATTTTTAAGAACAAATTTACCATTTTGAAACAAATTCATACGAAATACAACAAAAGAGTTATGAATAATATTTTACAACTATATAAAAAAAAACTACAAATTCCGAAATGAATGATTCACTATGTATTTTTTTTTTTGTAATTATTTCTTTTATAAATCGAAGACAAGAGATGCCATAAAAGGACATTTCCCCCACATTGTTTGGATACCTAATAAAGTTGTTCTCTATTCCCCCACCTCTTTTGCTAAAGTCAAATAAATCTCTATCTTCTCTTTATGTGATGTCAGTCTCAGCAATGTCCAAGAACCCATCAATGCATAGTTATAAGTCCAAGGGGTAATTTTATTAGTATTCTTTCGAATATCTTTGATTCTCAAGTAATACTACAATGTTGAGGGTTATCTGTAGACTGTAGTGTACTGTCGTCTTTCGTCATTCATTAAAACATAACGGATTCCATTCGGTTTATTCTAAAAAGCAACTGATAAATGAGAAAAGGTGACAACGTTTTCCTGATAAGACTATCACCCACTCAATATTGATTACCTAATGAAAAGTGATCACATGTTACTGGAAACCCATCACCTTTTTAAGAGGTGCTTTTGAAAACCAAAGATCATCTAGTGATGTAAATAACGTTCTCCCTAAGTTTAACTGGAAAACATCGCCTTGTCATTTCTAATAAACGTTAAAAGTAAAGATAAAAACTCGACCGAACTATGATCCTCCCCATTTGGCCAAGAGTGACATACAAGAAGCTCCAAGAAGAAGAGCAAAACAAGCACCAAGCTGGAGCTTGACATGTGTCTGGAGCTTGGTGCTCATAAAATCATTAGCAAGGAGATTAACCAGAGCCATGTAAATCAATATCCCGGCCGAAGCAGAGTTCAAAATCCCCTGAACTATGAGCGCCGTCGGGCTGTTCTCGTTGTACACGCTCGATATCCCTATGCCCACTGCAATTCCTGTGGGGGTAGTGAGAGAGAAGAACAACACCATTATCACAATGGCTCGTTTCTTAAACTTCGCCTGCACAGACCGTGTAACTATGAACACATCGAGCTTTTGTGGCAGAGAAATGCTAGAAATTATATGAGATCATGTACCTGAAAGATGCATCCTCCGAGGCCCATGCCCTCGAAGAATTGATGGAAACTCAGTGCAGCTACAAGAGGCTTGACTGTTTTGGGACTTTGAGAAGCACCGAGAGATACTCCGATTATCACAGAGTGGACCACGATACCCAACTCCAAAACCTGTTTAAATTTAACAGAAAAGACAAGGACTGTAATTTTAGGAGAAGTATACAAGGAAATACAGGGTTTAGATTCCTAATTGATAATTAGCATCCTACAATTATTGGTATAATTTGCCAGGAATATTACAGATAAATATCCCCAACTTAACATTTTTTACACTTAACTAATTCTAACTTGAAAAACTGATTTAAGCCTCCTCATGTTTCAGAAAAGGACGCATACCTCTTCTTTTTTTTTTTTTGTCAAAAATGACGAAAATGCCCTTGACCATAGTTGAAAACTTGAAATATGACTTCTAAAAGATCAAAATATTAAAAGGATGATAAATTGTATTTTTTTATAGACTAAGGTCAAGGGTTTTTTTCGTCATTTTTTTGTCAAAAATAATTATGCCTAATTTTGTTAAAAGTTGTGGAGGCTGAAAACCTGTTCTTTTTAGTTAAAAGTAGAAGGTTTAAGTGGGATAGCTATTAATTTTCCCGATTTACAGAGCATCGATGAAGGAATATTCAATATTCTGATTAAAGAACCTGTACTCTTACCCCTGTTTGGATGCCAAGAAAAAGCTGAAAGAAAGTTCCCAATCTAAAGCAATTTTGAACACAAAAAGACAAGTTTGACAAGCAAAATGTCTCATCTTGATATGCTCTATGTTATAATCAAATAATTGAAGCCTAGAAGTTACCTGAGATACAACACGATTCCTGACAAGATCCGATGAACTTGCCAATCCAGAACCATGAACATGACCTCCCGCGAACGCGCCACCACTCTCCTCCTCATCGCCGTTAACAGGCTGAGCCTTGCTCAGCTCCGACCTCTTATGGTAACCAGTGGCAAAAGCTTCCATCATCAAGGTCCCTATAGCCGACATCATGGCCACAAATCCAGTGAACGGGAAGCTCCCCCACAGCTTATCAGCAAGGCACGGGCTAGTCAAGCTCTCAAAAGCATCAGGCAGGATGTGGATGAACCCAGTCGCCAGGATCACACCGGCGGCAAAGGCCTTCACAAGGAAGTAAATGTCCTTATCTGGGTGAAGGCAAGAAATGTTCTTGGCCAGGAATGGAAGAGAAACCCCTAGTGCACTAGCAATTAAGATTGAAGCAAGTGCTACTAGTTTATACTTGAGTGCTTCATGGGTCTGGTTTTGGTCTCGGTCTTTGGATTCACATGTGCATTCTGAAGAGACCGAGATGGGTAGGAGAAGTAGAGCTAGAAAAACCAGGTTCTGGTGGAACTTGACCATGGTTGCTTCACAAGAAGCAATTGAACTCATTGTGGCTCACACAGATCATAATATATAGAAAAGAGAGTCATTATGAGCAAAGAATCGAGACAAAGGCATGAACAATTTGCACAAGAAAATTCCAACTCATGTGTGTTGTCGGAAAAAAGATTCTAATTCTAATAATGCAATACAGGTCAATGAAACTTTCCTGTAAGTAGTGTCATTTCCTCCATCAAGGATGTGGACTAGGTTGTAAGAAGAAGACCTACAAGTGCATCACATGGAACTTTAAATAAAAACGTGAACCTGTTTAAAAGGAGTTGCAATCTGCAGACTATTCAAAACTCCGACAAGAACAGTTCAGAGCGGAGAAATTGAGAGAACAACAAAATGAGAATTCGTCAGCACTCAGTGGACCGTGACAGTGCAGCAACAATGGAATAAAGGAATCATTGTTCTTGTTCTTGTCCACTGTTGCTGTTTGTTTCTTACTATCTGTTTTTATCAATCAGTGCAGCTCCAAACCGGAAGAAAAAAGGAAGTGCAATTGGGAAATAATGGTGATACTCTGGTTGCAAAAGATGTTTATTTCATGAAATAAATAATGAACCTGACATTTTTTTGTGTGCATAATTTGACCTTGGACTACCAGATTGTTGTGAACTCTTCAAGAACAAGGCTTGAGTATAGCACATTCAAGTAACATGATTAATGGAGAAACTAGTTATGTACATGAATGACCTGAATTTACATGTGAGTCTCCAGAAAAGCCAACACTACCATACCAGCAGCCCAGACATCATCATCCAATACATACTCTTCAGGGGAGTGGCTGATGCCTCCACGGCATCGGACAAATAACATTCCTACCTACTCAGATTATGCACAATATTTTCAGAAGCAGAACCGAGAAAAGAAAAGAAGAAAATTTGTCTCTGGTTATGTGTATATGAGCGGAAGAGATTAAACCTTGGTTAGATGAGACATGGCCATTGCATCATGTCCTGCTCCACTCATTAGAACTGGAACTTGTTGTTCAACCTCACCTGTCATTCTTTTCAGTGTACCATAAGCTGCAGACTTCAGTTGTGAGCTCAGTTCAGAATCACACATCACCGCATTTGCATCATGCTGCAAGAATCATTAGCAGACAATGTTATGTACCATACCACGCCATCAGTAACAAAATGAGATGCTTGATGGTGTTAGGACTTGGGAGTTATGACTTTTATGCACCTTGCGCTCAATGGTGCATGAAACAGATCGCCTGTGACATATTTGATACATCTGATTTGATAGTTCATAAATCACGGCCTCACGACCCATGTCATCCATAGCCCGTAAATCCACTGTGAATGTGACCTGAATCCAGAAAGATTAGTTTTCACATAGCACATTATCATTAAAACGTTCATCCATATGCAAAATGTTTCCATTATGGTGGTTATTGAGATCAATGGGGCATGCTGCACAGAAAATCATTTCTTGCCTGGCCAGGAATGACATTACTTGCACTGGGCCAGGTTGATATCTCTCCAACAGTACAGACTAGGGAAGCTGAAAGTGATTCCAAAATTGAACTTTGGCACTGACCATCATAAGACAGAAAATCCTCAGGACGTTTGCAAAGGCTTTCCAACAGAACAATTGATTCAGCAGCAGCAACCATAGGGTCCAGACGCATAGACATTGGAACTGTTCCAGCGTGTCCTTGTGAACCCTTGACTATTACCTGCATAGTGCATTTGGAGCACCAACTCCGTTACTCATTTTTTTGTAAGAAAATCGAAAGGGACGCTTAATTTGGATCGGAGGGAGTATATGCCTTTAGGCGTGTCTGTCCAGCTATGCCTTTCACCACTCCAAAAGGAAAACCAGTCCATTCTAGCACAGGCCCTTGTTCAATGTGAACCTAAGGCATGGAAACATTACAGAAGTAGAAAATACCATTTAGAGAAGCTGAAAGCATAACCATATAGATATTTTTCAGTACAACTAATGTAATTTAATTTACCTCAATATAACCCCAAACAGACTCTCGATCATACTTGAGCTTCGTAAACACTTCCTCTGAAGTCAGTATGGAGTTTCTCTTTAGAGCTTCTTGCACTGTTACACCACTGGAAAACAACAATGGCTTAGAAACTAATTATAAACGGTATCACGAATAAATGATAAAATATATGTTATGGAGGAAACCTCTTATCAGATATCTTCAATGCTGAAACAGGTAAAATTCCAGCTATGGCAGCACTACCTAGAAAGGTAGACTGAAATCTAACTCCCTCTTCATCACTAAACGCAATCACCTGCAAGGATCAACAGTTTAAGACATGATCACATCAATCTATCCAATCAAGGAACCGGAAACGCTTGAGAAATTGTTGGAATATGACGATCAAAATGCTATACTTTTCCGGGAAACGGGAGGGTAAAAATGCTATAGAATGAAATGAGGAGAAAATACTTATACCAGTTTGATACATATCTAATGACTCAAAAGAGCATGAAGACAAGCTAATTTTATTACTGACCTCAATTGGCCTCTTTAGTTTTCCCAAATTGCCACTGATATTTAAAACCTTCAAAGCAGATATCGCGGAGACGATACCTAATGCCCCATCGAACATCCCAGCATCAATAACGGTATCCTTAAACAATATAAACACCGCTTATCAGCATTCAATGCAGCACATACTCCTCAACTAAATATATGAAAATGATTTAAATTACATATAAAGATATGAAAGCATCACCAGATGAGAACCAATCAACAGAGCCTTGGCACTAGGATTCATCCCTTCAACTCGGCCATGTACATTTCCCATAGGGTCTACCCATCTGAGAATTGGCACATATGCAACAAGTGTGTCAGCTCAAGTTAATAAAACAAGGTTAAACATGTAAAATAGTAGAAAGCTAACGTTCTCAAACCAGCATCCTCCAACCATTTGCCGATGAGGTCTCCAGCCCTCACAGAAGCCGGGCTCAAGAAGGTTCTCTCAAGATACTCCTCAGCATCACTGACCTATGAACAACCATTTGCCATGTTCAAACCAATGCAAATATTGACCTAAGGCATAATCTATTACATTTGCAAAAATTAACCATTCAAATTTAGTGTGAGTTTCTACCTCTCTTCCATAATCTCTTTCAAAACATAAACTAATTGTTCTCTAATAGTTAAACCACACCAGAATCAGATGATCTTCAAACACAATCCATTACACTCAGCACACCACCAGCTCAGTGATTATCAACATTATCAACAATAAGCTATGAACAGGTAACGAGAATGAAATTCAAAGCGGAGCTTAGATAAACAAAAACCTTGCCGAGCTGATTAAGCCGCGCTACGGCTTCATCTCTCAAAATCTCCGGATACGAATCACTCTTGCCCCGTGTCTCTTCATTTCCAATACCTAATCAACAAAAAATTGAAGTTCATCGCCATCTTCATAGCTCATTTGCATACAGATTCAAAATCAAACATCGCTACTGATGGTGAAACAACCGAAATGTTCGAATATGATACCAGAAAATGCATGAGAATGGACGGAAATTGGAAGGAGAAAATAGAGAAGGAAGAAGGAAGAGGACATTGAGGAACGAGAAGCAACCATGGCCATGGCTGCTCTGCTACGCCTCCGCCAAACAGCTATTACTGGTAATAGCACTAAGCGAGCGAAAGCAAGAAGAGCCACGCAACTTCAATTTCACGCGCACACTCTCCTCTACCATGTATTATGTATATATATGGTTATATACCCACGTCTCTCAATAATTATCTCCTACTTTTCTATTTAGATTATTAAATAATTACAGACATTACGAATAATAAAAAACATATATTATATAATATATTATCAAAAAAAACATATATTATATAGAGTTTTGTAAGAATTACAATCCGAGATAAACCTATCTTTTTCTTAAAACTGACGTCAAATTTTATAATTAACAAAGCATATACATACATACATAAATTTGAGCCGAGACTTTTTATATGAGAGGCGTCTTCTTGAAAACTCGTACGGATCGTAAAATTAAGTTTAATCGATAGTACAGATTAAAAAATAAATTTGTATTACTAGATCCTTTTGATAAAAATTGGATTGTTGAAAACACTAATCTGAAGGATCAAAAAAATTATTAGCTTTTAGTTTAAGCTTGGTTTAGGGTATGACCCGATTAATAAAATTTTCAACTTCATTTTGAATATATGGTCTAGTTTTATTACAAATAATATTTATGCTTTGATCACTTGATAAAATTATAATCCAGACTCATTTTTTTTGTTGTGTAAATATAAAAATTTGTAATTTTATATGGGAAATGCATGGTGAGTCAGCCGAGCTACAATATGTTAGAACTAGGACTAGGAGTCATGGATTAGACTGATAACTAATTAAATGATTTGTTTATAAAATAAATAATTTAATAAGGGTACAAACCAACAAAGCGTTGTATATGCGTGCTGAGACAGAAAGGTGGCCCTATTATTAAATTAGTTCATAGTGATTCCAATTATATTCCACTGTCGTTTTCTGAATATTCAGGTTGCCCAGCCACTCGATTCACTTAATAGGATATGAAGGTTAAATAAGTGTGCATAGTAGTGAAAACTAACATATTGTTTTCAATCTTAGACTCTCAGTAGAGCTGAATTGTTTTTTGAGTTATTTAAAAGTTGTTATTCATTTATCAGTAGATTTATTTTTAGTAAACGTAGAAAATTTTAATAAATCACCATCTGAGAAGAGAGGGTCAAAAGAACTGAAACTAAAACGATTATCAAGGGGAGCTCAAGAACGGGAGCTCAAAAAAGGGTCTAACCCTAAACCACTGGACAACAAATCCTAAACGACACGTACAACCAAAAAAATACTCAACCAATTAAACTCTTTCATCAGTAGAAATCAAAGATTGATTACCTCTGTCTTATGAGGATCCTAGAGTGTTTTTACCCCACAAACTAGAAAGATTGACTTCCAGTTGATTAGCACTCGGTTGTCCCATTGCCCTTTTTCTACTAAGCATACGTGTCGTCGTTCTCATGTGATGCACAAATTTTGGCCTCACAGAAGGAAGGAGGCGTCGTAAACGACTTAGGAGGTCGACCTCTACGCGCTTTAGGCTTTACCGAGCTCACCATACTAATGAAGCTCTGTCGTAAAGAAAGGAATGACTCTCCATTGTTCGGATGACCTGATCCGAACACCCTCCCCCCATTTTTTTGAATTTTCTTTTGTTTCCTATTTATTGTTGTTTATCTTAATTGTTCAATTGCCCCCACCTCCTATTTTTTTTTCTTTTATTACCTAATTACTCTAATTTCCTAATTATTTTATTTTTCTTCTGATTTTTATTTCCTAATCTAGTTAGATTACATAAAATCTTTTCTATTTAAATTATTGTCTAGAGTACGAGACTACGAATTTTAATTTTCCAATTGATTTATAAAATCTCGACATCACATCTTATAATAAATAAATATTTATTGTGTATATGTGATATTCATGTTTTAATGTTATTTATTGGTGCCCAGCTCCATGTTGCAACCGTGGCACCTAGCTAGATCTGCTGAAATGGCTGGGTATTCAACTCTAAGCTAGTATTTGTTTATCAATGGTTAGCCGGCATTTGAATAATAAGGAGATATATATTGTTTACGTCGATCCGGATTGACATTTGTGTAAAACCTATTAACTGCATATGGTAAGATAAGAATATATCAAAATAATATGCATATGATAAATGTCGGACTGGGATATTGAAGCAATGATTGTTGTATGACGTAATATATTGTGATCCAA
>JAYMSV010000065.1:0-23959 GCA_036897745.1 Erodium moschatum
TATAACAGGTAAAAGCGTTTTGGTTGGAGCCGGGTCCACGTGTAGATGAGCCGAGCAAGGAAGGGATCATAGACTCGGATGGAGAGGTGTTGGCGAGGGGGAAGGGAGCGTATGGGTGTGAGCAGAAGGCTCCATTCTCTTATGACAAGCTTCAAATTACAGTTGATCAAGGTGTACTTACCCTATTTTCTCCTGTACAGGGTTAGACTATAGAATACAAAGAGGGGTTGGTTTTCAGATTTTTCTCATGTTTTGAACCACAGATGTATAGACAGCATTTGATTCATTCATTTTGGTTCTACAAATTATTTAGTCTCTTTGATTCTATGTGATGAACTTAAATTACCAATCACCAGAAGGAAATTAACAGCTTCAAACATGTTCATAATAGGAAATTTATCAATGCAGCTCTCTGTCTTGGTCAGCTGGGCTATTGATAGGGCAATTTCTCTTTTGGTTTTATCGAATGGTTCTGCTTTAGAGCATCCACAGTCGCAATCGCTTCGATCCAGGCGAATTTGGGCCGAATAGCCCTGACTTGACTTCCACAGTGGAAATCACCTCAGTAGGGACGAATTAGAAACAAATAGCCACATGTCGCTTAGAGAGTGGCCAAAAAAGAGAGTATGGAGAGGGACTCGGGGCGAAAGGGTAAATTGGTTGGACGATAGCTTCTTCGCCCAGTAGGGAGAAAAATTGTCAATAAAACTACTTTTCGTCTCCACTGCACGTGCTCTTAGAATTGACCTACACCCCAAAGTACATGTTATTGTTTGGGCCTAATTAACTTTGCATTTATGGTTACACGTAAATATGGTCAGAACTTCTTCTCTTTATATTCATAGATGTAGTTTTTCTAAACCAAAAAAATAAAATAAAAATGCATCAGGAAAACAATGTGGATATCGGGAAGGAAACTACAAATCACCAAACCAACACAAAACCTAACTAAGATCCAATAAACCTAAACAAAGAACAATTGCATCGCCTAGGACGGGTGAATAAATCCGCTCAGTATTCGAGAAACATAACAAGTGAACAGGGTCACAGTAACACAAAAGACCAATTATTATTTTAGTAAATTGATATGAAACATTCTATTCATTAAAAAATTAAGAAGAGTGCAATTGCGGTGAAGTAACTAAAAGATGTTTGGCTTACCCCACAAGAGTCACAAACCAACATTTTCGAAAATGTTAAGTTGGAGTTCTCGTTACCGATAATAGGAAGAACCAAAAAGACAAGATTGTTATGATAATTGATATTCCTAGTCCTAGACATAGTTTTGCTAAGAAACAAACAACAAGGAATTATGAAAACAACGTTGTCAATTTGTCATTGAGTTTAGTGTTTATCATTAAACTGTATGTATTCCATTTTATTTGTTTTGTGCTTTTATTTATTTGTTCTTTTGTGGTGTCTGCCAAAAACTTATCCAAAAGATCAAACCATGTTATATCAAGTGATATTTGATTTAATACATTTAAGTAATAGACTTATATCTTGATTTGTAACAAGTTTGGGGTTTACGGGTTCTATCGGAGGTTCGGGCATTTTTATTGCGCTTTTATCATGATATTCTCTTAACTAGCACTGGCTTGCCCCGTTGTGGCATCTAGAGATCCCTTGATTGTTTTGTAGAGCGCCGCGAGAGGTTAAGACCGTCCACAATGGGGTCGATTCCACAAGTCGATTCGGCGTCGGAATGAGCAAAAAAAAAGGTAAAGATGACGTGTCGCCATCGATTTTCTCTCTCCTGAGTTTGCAGGTTCATCGACGTCGAATCTCTCTCCTCCGATTCTTTCTTCTCTCTGTCTCTCTCCTCCCTCGCCGATTCTCTCTCCTTTTTTTCTTTTCTCTCTCATCCCTCAACGAATCTTCTCCTTACACGTGTAGATTCGACGCACCGTATTCGACCCTCCACTGCAGAATCCACTGAATCCGACCCTAATTTTTTGTTTCTTTTGACGCCGAATCGATCTCTTGATTAACCTCCATTATGGACGGTCTAAGGAACACACACTTTTCTGTTGTCGATGGGCAAGGGAAGAGTGGGTCGTGTTGAGTGAATATAGTAGAAGGCGCAATCAGTAAAGATGTCGTCCGTTTTCTCTTTGTAACTTTACTGAGGAAATTTGGTCCTCTAGTATGTGATAACATATTTGTTGTGAGGTGCGAAGAATAGAAGACTTCATGAAGGGCTTGGTAGACACCACGTCTGATTGGAGCGAAAGTGTGGGCTGGGCCCGGGAAATTAGAACGACACGGGGCAAGATGATGCTTGAGCAGGAGTATACACCACCCTACAAGCCTTGTAGTACAAGGCTAGAGTGGGTGGCTCCGACAAAAGGTTTTCTGAAGTTGAATGTTGATGCAGGTGTTCGGACGGACATTGTGTGGTTTGTAACGGTGCTGAGAGATTCAACGGGACATGTCATTAGAACTCGGACATGCTTTCAAATGGTGCCTTTTCTCCTCATACAATTGCATGTACGACAATACGGGAAGGATAGTTTGGTGTGCGGAGAAATGATGATAGGTTAGGGTTATAGAGCCAGAACCCTCAAAGGCTCAAATGTAGTTCGCACTATATGTGACAAGAAGATTGAGTCTTTGGAGGAAGCTATCATGGGTGAAGTTTGAGTTTTTTTTAGGAGACCTAGATGATGTGACGCTACAGATTGTGTCCCGTCATGACAATACAGTTCCTCGTAACCTAACTTATTTGACGACTGAATATAGCGATGATCAAGGTTGAGGTGTTGATGGTCCTCCTAAAATAAAGCATGCCTTTAGGCATGATATCTTGCAATAAAATTTTCATTGCTTTTTCAATAAAAAAAATCTTGATATAAATGTGTACGTGTTTAATCGAAACTATACCATCTAAAATAAATAATATCCGGTTCAAGCACCAAGTTTTTCGTTGACTTTGAGATGATAAAAATGTGCGACAAGTAGCACGTTTTTGGAAAGTCAATCACCGGTAGATTAAAGTTTAATTGGATTAATTAAATATTAATGGTATGCCTTATGATGACCACGATGTACAAGGATTCAAGCATATTCCATTTCCATGCCTTTGGGTGATAAGATCTGTAGGTTTTGGATGTAAACGTAATGTTCACCAAGTCTTAACGTTTTGATGATGACACTTACACTATGTTGATGTTATGTTTGAACAACATATTTAATATCATTTTTTTGACAAATTAAACTATTCGTGGTGTATAAAGATTACTCAGTTCTATATGTAGGTTTGGTTGTGTAAAGAATTGAACTTAGCTACCTACACATCTTAATTTATAATAGCTCAATATTATGAGAAAACATGGTGCTTTTAAAATTGAACAAGTCGTTAATTATTCGAAGGGTTAATCCTAAAAATTCTTTAAGTTGTATCTCACTATCCTAAAAATAATTAGTGACACCTCGCTACCCTAATTATATGTTAAGGAGCAGTTTAGTACCCAAAGACTTACGACGTTAGTTTTTGGTTGTTGAGTCTTACAAAAGAAAGGTTCTTTGTCCCCATCATCCATGTGCACAACCTACTTTGCATATTAATCGTTCAAACACATAGAACCTTAACATCGTAAGCTTCTAGGTACTAAACTGCTCCTTAACTCATAGTTAGGATAGTGAGGTGCCGCTAACTATTTTTAGGGTAGTGAGATGCAACTTAAGAATTTTTAGGATAGTGAAATAAAATTAACCCTTAATTATATTTGTAGATTCTCTTTTAAAAGAGTAGTTTTTGTGTCATTTTAGGTGGATTTTTTTATCAGAGAAAAATAAATGTATTGAAAAAAGAATGTGTGGACCTGGGATAGAAACCACAACCACCAATTCAAGGTGCAACAAAAATCCAAAAAGAAACAAAGAGTACAAGAGAAAACAACCACCTTGATCGGACTAGTGAACAGTACCATAGGAGACCGCACAGGTGGATCCTCTGGCCTCAAGAAGGCTAAATGATCTGCGCCCCTCCACCCAACAACGGGTAGATCGGCCCCAAAACGAGACACCGGAACAAGTACTCATCATACCCCACCAAGATAAAGCTCCCTCAACGCGACCCTTGAACAAGCACTCAGCAGACCTGACAGGAGAAAACCATGGGACGAAATCTGATCTCCTCAATCATGACACGACAATCCCCAGACGCTCTTAGTCAGCGCCACCACCGGAGTCTCGATCCACTCGAAAATGATAAACTATCGGTTGGACGCCCTTAGGCTGGAGAAAGACTCATGTCGAACCCTGGCTAGAAGGGTGCTTGGCTCAATAGCCGTGGATCCAGAGAAAATCCGACGATTGCACTCCATCCAGATAAGCCATAATCCCAAAGGCCCAATAAACTTTAGCCGTCGTTACGACAATGGTTGTACCTCTACAATCTTTTTCTTCTCTCCATTATGTTATATTCATTCATTACAAAGCTTAGTTGTTCTTTCTCCCGATCAAGGACCGACAGAGTCGAGTTTTGACGATAATTGTTGGTTGTGTTGTTAAGGATTTGTTCGTAGATGAACTACAAATATCAGAGGTGGCTTTGGGTGGCAGTAGAGGGGCTTGAATACAATTTGGTTTGATAAGCAACATCGATGAGACATAGTCTGACGAAGCATGATCTGTCTTTTTTACACTATCTAAACCAAGTTCCACCTTATAGAGGGACATCTAGGTGGCCACAACAACTCATACAACAAGATGACAATACCAGAACGTCCCACTAACTCAATTATAATTTTTTGAGAAAGGACTAACATATTCTATAGAAAACATGATATCACAAATCTTTTAATTTATTGTGTTCATTTTTTTGGTTGTTTCTACCGAACAATTGTGGCCCAACATTTTTATAAATAATTTTTTGAGGTTTATCTCCTCCCTCATATATGAATTTTATCTTTGATTATCTTCAAGTTACAAATTTACAATATTGCCGTATTATTTATATAATTTTGTCCCTATTCAGTTTTTGTTTCTCGGATCTCTCGAAGTAAAAATGAAAAGAAATTAAGTATTTAAAATATTTAAATATTTTAAGATGTCTGGTATAAATTATAGGGCCCTAAATTATATTACTAAGAAAAAATAAATAGAGTATTAAATGAGAATGCGTGGAAAAACATTCTGATACCGACGTGACATGAGATATTTATGCGAGCCGCTGATCTCGCACGTCCAACCAATATACAAATTTACCGCGGTGAAAATATATTTTACCGGTGGTTTTAACCTTAGAACCATCATTACCTCAACCAATCCCATCATTTTATGAAAAGTAACGACAAAACAGAACTCACTTCCCTAGGTGGCGCGCGTGACCATCGAAATCTCCGAAACAGGCGTTACGTGATTGCAATGCCATGCATGAGTATGACCATGCCATCCCATGCATACGCATGACTTCCTATTATTATCAGCCACGTCACTAAGCCATTGACGTGTCTTATTATGTTTTGGAATAAATATAACACTGTAACGTGTAATTATCAACTAACTAAATAATTATGTTAAATATATAAATGATGAGTTTTATACTTCTTTTAAAAAAAGGTTTTGTAAATATCATACGTCGCGAATAAATAGGACACATCCTTCAAAAAAGAATATAATGTGTATGTCTAGCTCCACGTGTCAAAAATCCTCTCATTGGCTCTCGCACCCTTCTTATCCACAACGTGGCCCATATCTCCATACGTCGGATCCATGTTTTTTCTCTTGTTTCTACACGTGACCATATCATTTTCATTAGTAACCAACAACTACTCATGTGAGAGTATTCACACAAGGCAGCGGATAGATGACAGATATAATCTTCGACGAATTGCGTACGTTGACGGAAAAGATATAATCGTCAACGGAAACCTGACGGATAGATGCAGTGGTAAGGTTATCGTCGCTTGCAACCGTCGGTTGAAACAAATTTGTCATTTTTTATTGTATTTTATCGTTGTTTTATTTTTATATTTGTTTCACTTTTCGACCTAATGGAGTGCAGATACATTTGTTTCAACCAGACTGAAGAGAGGGGAGATAAATTTTCTTCAATATTTTTTATTGTACATATATCAGCCTCTCCCTTTCATCCTCAATCAGAATGAAAGGTTGCATATACTCTAATTTCATATATAACTTGGTTATACGTGTCACAAAACACATGCAAAGTCTAAACTAAACTGATTACAAGCAACATAATTACATATATTTGTAGCATGTATTCTTATTATTAGGCCATCAATCGTGTCCTTTTCAAGAGCTTTGGTGGAGAATGTGATCTATCGTTTAAAGACAAAAACATAGTTTTAATGGAGATAATACTTCTATTATTTACAAGTGTATGTTTCTTGTATTATTTTTCCGTTCCAAAATATTATTTACCCTTTTCCGTTATGCGTAAATACATAATGATATTTTCTGTTCTATAAAAAATAATATAATTAGTTAGACATGACGATGTCATTTTTACATTCCGTACTATATATATTTTTACGCGTTTTTCTATCTCATGTATGTAACTTATAATAGACAACATGTCTATGTAAACCAAATATTACAACAAAATTAATAAAAATGACAAGCTAATATGTATATGAGTTCGAATTATTTATTCTTATTAACAAAAAAAGTTCTATACAAGAAAATATAATCAAATTTTATAACTGAAAGCTGATCACACGTTAAATGTTTTTTTAACTAATCACAAGTTAAACATGTTTTTTTTTCTTTCTATTTTTGTTAATGATGTACTTTATTCTCCATCATAGTACACGGACATTTTTTTTACATGCAACCGTGGACATTTATAAATTATATAGCTGATTATTTATAAAATAATATATATTTTTGTGATACATTTAAATAATTAATTAATTTGATGGTCGGTTTATATCAATTTTCAGACGTGGACGAGCGACGAAAAAAGTGCTTAGAAACAAAAACAAGAAAAAAGCGGAGAGAAAGAAACGACGATGCGAAAACAAAAAAGCCTCAAATCATAACAAACACGCACATAACATAACCGTGTCTTTTTCCGTAATTTCCATATTTAAAAACCCAAAACCAATTCGTTTATTTATTAATTTAATTTTTGTCCCTCTCTCCTTCACGCTCACTTCACGTTCTCTCTCAAAACCCAAACCCTCTTTCTACTTCAACTCATTCTCTTCATATATATCTTCTTCTCCTCTCTCTCTCTCGTGGTTACAGTTACAGATCAAGGCGCAACCACCTCTGCTTCAGTATCGTACCCGTCGGTGCTCCGGGGCTTGTTCGTCGCTCTGCTTGCTGTTTTGCGATGTCGTCGTCGTCGTCGTCGAAGGTGTGCTTCAACTCCGAGTGTACTAACCTGAGGCCGGAACGGCCTCGGAAGGGCTGGAGACTGCACTCCGGCGACTGCGCCGAGCTCTGCGACCGATGCGCGTGAGCAATTTTTACTTCCGTTGACTCATTTCATGCTTTTTTTGCTCGCGCGGTTCTTCCTTTTTGAATTGATTGTTGTTGCGCTTTGTTCTTCAATTTGGAATGAATTCGTAACTGTTTAGCTCACTGGAGTAGGTATAATTGAGATTTCCAGTGCGTGGAGCTTGAGTGGTGATTTACGAAGTTTGGGAGGTTTAAGCTATGGTTGTGCTGTGTGTGTGTGGCTGTGGAGAGGCTGGCGATTTTGTTCTTGTGTATGCTTAATTTTGGGAAATTAAGCATATGCTTATGAATTTGTTTGTTTTTGTAGTTGTTCTAAGTGTGTTCAGAATTGCATTACTGAAATCAAATCAGCTATGGCTTTTGTTTGATGGATTTGAAGACGTTAGGAAAAAAATGAATCGAGGGAAGAAATCCATGACGCCTTGATATGAAGTCTAGAAGAGAAAATAATACTATGCGAGAAAACGCTAACCATTTTTTAGGCTGTTCTTGCTATTTATATTTGTTTAAGTGAACTTCAGCTTAACTGGACCTGTTTAAACACATGAGTACCAATTATTTCGACTACGGCTATGCTTATTGTGGTTTCATTGAAGTCAGAACTCCAAAATATGTTTTAGTATGAAGTTGTTACCTATGGTCCATGGTAGGCACTTGGGATGGTGTTCTAGTGGCCAGAAATTACAAACTCTGTTTTTTTAATGTTTGTTTCACTCTGGACCGATTCCAGCGATTGATATGTGGAGGTATATTTGGTTGGTTGTTTTAGTGACTGTTTTAATCAGTAAACTTGAGTTCTGGGTCATATCCTCATTGTATTTAAGGTCCAATTAATTCGGAACATAATGCAGTACCACTATCCTTGTTTTGCTAATAATCTTGGTTATTGTTGTGTTACCCTGTTGATTTAGAATTGACTCTGTTTATGCTGTTTTTAGTTCTACATATGAGGAGGGAAGATTCTGTGAAACTTTTCATTCAAATATAGCTGGTTGGAGGAATTGTGAGTCTTGTGGGAAGGTCAGCAGAAATTTACTCTACTCCATTATGTGTTTTTTCTGTTCTGTAGTCAAATGCAACCTATATAAGCTGCATCTTTCATCTCTTGATTTGTTTTCCCTTGTACAGCGGGTTCATTGTGGATGTATTATTTCGGCTCATGTGTATGTATTGTTGGATCCTGGTGGAGTTCAATGCCTGACATGCGCAAGGAAAAATGTCTTTGTGGTAAGGATGGATTTGGTTGTAACCGACTAAAAGTTATATATTTATTTTTCTGTGTATATTTTGCTTTTCTTACTCGGTTAGTTATAATGCCACTTTAGTTGCGTCTTACCGTTTTCCCTTGGAATTTACTTGGCAACTCATGTCCTCGGATAATGTTTGGTGATGATCAAAGTCATGACAGCCTAACTTTGTTTTGAACGTAGAAGGGAAGGGCTATAGTGATTAAATAACTAGAGTTATGTCATCTTATTTGACATGAAATTGTTTGGAGTACTTCCATTTTTTTGTCTACACCAGATATGTTGTTCCTTTGAAGTTACTGCTATTATTTGCTACTTGAAGCTTATGACATAGATAATTATGTCCCTTCGATCATACAAGTGAATGAAAATGGTTAAACTTCATATCCAGGCACCAAACACAGCATGGCCACCTTCTCTGATTTTTCATATACCTCTATCTGAGAGACTTAAAGAGCCTTCTACGAAGAACTGGAGTCAGTTAGCAGGATCAGGACCTGTGCCATGGCGGCAAGCACCCAGTTTATTCAGTTCTTCTATTCATCAGCCTGAAACTCTTCAAAGAGGGCGTTTTGATGCCGACATATCAGCTGGAGTTGACAGATTTAATGCCAGTGAAAGGTTTCCGCCCCCTTCTTTGGAAAAGAAGACAAATGAGGATTTCCCTGAAAGATTTATGAATGGAAGCCTGAAATTTGGCGTGTCCGAAATTTATGAGAACGGTAAAACAGGTATTACTACATATTCCATACAATAAGGTCTGCTGGTTGATGGAATGTTATGACTAGCTATGCCCTGCTAATACTGGAAATTAACCGCATTACCAAAATGACAAATATGCTAGTTCACATATCTGATATGACATTTTGTCATAGGTATCAAGCATGAGGAACAACCTACTTCATGTATGAATATGTCACAAAAATCTTCTTCACTTAAGGATGATCCATCTACACCACAGTTTGGTGTACCTTATACATCAGCAAACGAAACAAATGGTCAAATTGGGGTATCTGGAACTCATCTACGCCCAACCCTTCCATCTTCACTTGCAAAGCAATTACATGGTAACCTACATAGTGGAGCTGAGTCATTTGCTGAAACTCAAACACGCAATGGAAGGCCTCGAGGAGATGCTCGGGGAAGGAACCAATTACTTCCTCGATACTGGCCCAGGATAACAGATCAAGAACTACAGCAAATATCTGGAGAGTATCCTCCACGCTATTAGTCTTTCTTGATATCTTAAATTATGAATTGAATAGAGCTTTTAAATATCTCTTAGCACTGCCAAATACGTGGGTTGGTGATTTCTCTTTCTAATTTCTCTTGTCTTATTTGCTCTAGCCCCTGAAGTTATGCTTGTTTTTTGATTCAAGGCTAATCTCTTGCTTCTTTTTCTATTACGAGTATAATAAAACCTTGACGATATGTAAGTTCAAATTCTGTGATCACTCCTCTGTTCGAGAAAATGTTAAGTGCTAGTGATGCTGGACGGATTGGGCGTTTAGTGCTTCCAAAGAAATGTGCTGAGGTGATCTTTTACAGTGTTCAGCATTTCTGTTATTTACATTATGTACATAGTACATTAGATGGAGAACATGTTCAGTTATTTACCCCAGTCCTGAAGTCCTGCCAATTTTGCACACAGTGGTCAATATGCAGATATATGTGTATATATATGTCTATGATGATTTCCGCCACTGTTAGATAACCTTTAGCTTCTTGAAGCTGAAAGAAAATTCCCAAAAAGATAAAAAAAAATAAGACAGGCAAATAAATATTGACTGTTATGCTTCCTTCACCTGGATATGCACATCTTCCACCTACTGCTGCTTTCTTCATGCAACCGAAGTGTTTGGATTTATATTAGGCTTTTATTATAATTTTTGTTTTCTAGATATGATTTGATGAAATAATTATATGACTAATTACCCATAAATTTGTTTCTGCTTTGATATTAATTCTCAAAAGAACTTTATATCCTAACCGAGTGTTTTATTGCAAATACATTCATGGAATGGCTGGGAAAGAAGTTTTAGAAAGAGAGATCTACAGAAGAGAAATTCTAGGAATCCTAATTATAGAATTTTATTGAGTGAGTTGCACTTCTTTATATAACATAAACATATAATTATCTGACACACTTGAATATTGGTTCACTATGAGAACTGTGCATGGGGTACTATCATGCTATGCTGGATGCCTTAATTATCATACTATCAATCTTTGTACCGTTGAATTAAAAAAACTTGTAACCTGAAGATGTCCTTGTGAATCTTTACGTGTCTTAAATTGTGTATCATATTATGTTGCTTTATTTTCTGCAATATGGTGTTAGATCTTGTATATCTGCTAGGTAGCTCAATTGGTGGGTATTCTATATAATCAGTATTCAGTAATAAGTACTCAGTTACAAAATGTAAAATATATAGTTTCATAATGATTTGGAAATTATTTTATGCTATTATCTGAAATGTAATAGCTTAAGCAATTAGAAGAAATGCAATTTTACATTCATATTATTTAGCAGTTATTTGGAGATTAAGATTTAAATGCTACCACAGTGATATGAACCCTGGCCGCAAGCTCAAGCGCTTGATTGCTTGGACAAGCAAGCTTTGGTCATATTATTTTATTTTCATTTAGCAGTTTGGTTTGCTATTATTGAAGCTTTTTGTTTTTTGTCCTAGTAACCAGTGTAATTGGTACAATGACCTCGTGAACATTTGGCTTCTTCAAATTATTCATGAAGTCCTATATGCTCATTTTATGTTCAGATTTGAATAGTTCTCTATACATATTTCGTGGAGTGTTATTGAACATGCCCTCTGAGTTTTATGACTAATTTAATATGCAGGCATACTTTCCACCAATTTCTCAGCCTGAAGGATTGCCCCTTAAGGTACAGGACGCAAAGGGAAAGGAATGGATATTTCAATTCCGGTTCTGGCCCAACAATAATAGTAGGATGTATGTTTTGGAGGGCGTTACTCCTTGCATTCAGGCCATGCAACTGCAAGCGGGTGATATAGGTAAGGAATTTATATCACTGGATGAAAGATATAACTTATGACGTCAAGTATGACAATCGAGTTACTACTAGACGTGTTGTTCATATGTGTACATTATTTATATTGTGAATTTGTGGTCAACTTTCCATGAATGACCTCATTTTGGTGCAAGTGATTTGATAGCTTGTAATTATCTGAGAGGTTTTGTTTTGGAACTGAGAGTTAGTTTTGTTTCCTCAGTGACATTTAGTAGGTTAGAGCCGGAAGGAAAATTGGTGATGGGATTCAGGAAGGCTTCATCTACACCTTCTGATCAGGTTTACCTTTCTACTACGACCACAAAATTTTACACTTGTTCTTACTACGTGCTCAAGAATAAGCTAATGGATATGTTCCAAGAGTGTTACATAAAGTGATCTGTTCTTTTATCAGACTTATGTCATTTGGACATGCATTGTTTCGTTTCCTCCCTCCGTGTTGCTTGAAATAGAATTTTATATCATTATTTGATCAGTTCTTCAGAACCCTGTTTGGCACCATTCTATTATACTTATGTAGCTCTGTCATAGTTTATGACCATGCTGTAGAACAAGAGAAAAAGGCATGATTTTCTTTAGGAGAAAGGCAGAGACCTTATATAATATGTATGAGGTCACTAGTTCTGATCCTTACACTTGCGCTTGTTGCCCACAAAAAAGGAAAATAGTATCTTTAAACAACATTACGTTTTCAACAAAAGAGCTAAATATGTAGTTCACAGGTTATTGTAGAGAAATAATGGGAATGTAAATCAGTTCTTTTGTTGTTAGGAAGCAAGTACAACATGCCGCAGAAGAGTCTGTCTGATAAAGTTATATGATAATTGGGTCAGCTTTGTGTTACCGTGAATATGTAATTTGGAAAACACTCTGGTACTATTCATATTGTAACAAATCGTAATGTTTGGCTTTTGGTTTGGGTTGACTTGTCTAGTTTATCCTAAAAATTGATCATGATTACATGCTATTTTCTATTTTGACAGGACAACGAGACAGCTAGAAGTGGAAATGGGGTTACTACGCAGGGAGATGTTAGTACTTTTGAACTAGAATTAGTGAAGTTTTAATCATTTTTCATTTACAAGGTACATGAAGATTACCTAGCTTTTCATCTGTCAATCAGGTCGAATTTGCAGATCCTAGTTCATGGTCCAAAATAGACAAATCTGGATATATAGCAAAGGAAGCACTTGGAGCTAAATCTTCAGGCCCTAGGAAGAGAAAGAACAATGCATTGTCTCTAAAGAGTAAGCGCCTAAGAATTGACAATGAAGACCTGATAGAGCTGAAGCTAACTTGGGAAGAAGCCCAAGGACTGCTGCGTCCCCCTCCCAACCACATTCCTACTGTTGTAGTGATTGAAGGCTTTGAGTTTGAGGAATACGAGGTACCGTTATGAAAATTTCATTATTTGCAAAATACATGTCTTGCTAGCAGCTGGACCTTACTGACCATTTAATTTGTATAATCACAGACCACATAAATTTCTTAGTGGCCATTTCTTTAATCTTTTGCCATTCTATCTTGTTATTGGATAACCGGCATATTCAAATGTCACCTACATTCTTGCTCAGACTCTGGACTCTTATTTTCATTCCCCTGATAAGCTATATAACGCCACCTTTATTTTTGACTTTGGACTTTTTGTGCTTTTCACACGGCAAATTAAGACACAGATTCTAGAACTAGCCTTCATATGGCTTTTACAAGTCTTGCAAGGCTACTATCAGCATTGTCAGGGGAATACATTGTTCACATCAGTCACTATATTGCTACATTTTTGTGTTCCTCGTCTCTGGATGTTGTATTCTATTTTCCTCCCAATCTGTTAATCTTATAACTTAGACATATCAGAGCAAAGGGCTTTTACTTTTTGTATACCTGACATGGTTGTCATGGCAGGATGCACCAGTACTTGGGAAGCCAACAATTCTTGGAGCTGACAGTACAGGGTAAATAATTTGTCACCCTGTTTATGACCTTTTCTATTTTGTGTATGATTGTAAAGAAGAGAAGGGGATAATTGACTGTGCAATTCCAGTCCGGTGATATCGGTTTGTGAATGTCACATTTATGTTTTTGTGCCATGACTTTGGAGTCCACTGAAACTGATGCAATGTTTCGTTTCTGTCAGTGAAAAGGTTCAGTGGGCACAATGTGAGGACTGTTTTAAGTGGCGCAAATTGCCTACAAATGCTCTCCTTCCCCCAAGATGGACTTGTCCTGATAACTCTTGGGATCCAGAAAGGTAAACTATGGGTTTTTGCGGCATGATATTTTCTTCCACAAATTTCTTTGTTTTTTAGGTCTCTTTGAAGTCTCATGTAAACTTGGTTTCTATTAAAATAAAAAAAGAATGAGTTTGTTGTAATAGTTCTTGCATTATGACATTCTGTTTGCAAAATGTCATGTGTTCTTTTGCTACCAGATCCTTGTGTTCAGCACCTCAAGAGTTGACCTCAGAACAGCTCGAAGATCTATTACCATCCTGTAATTCAGGTATGAATTACTTGAAGCATTCTTAGGTTTCATATATTTTTCACTGTCCTAAGATAATCCAACCATGACATTTTAGCCCTTTGTTATAGTGACTTATACTTGTATTTGGTTCCCAAAGTCAAATTTTCCATCAGTCTGTGTTTGCATTTGGGCAGCTGCTTCTAAGAAAATGAAGGCATCCAAAGAGGACCTCGACAATGTTGAAGTTCTGGAGGGATTGGATACTCTTGCAAACCTTGCAATATTAGGAGAGGGCGAGGCAACACCAGCAAGCCAGGCCACAACAAAGCACCCCCGTCACAGACCCGGATGTTCATGCATTGTGTGCATCCAACCTCCAAGTGGCAAGGGCCCAAAACACAAACAGACGTGCACATGCAATGTGTGCCTAACAGTCAAGCGTCGTTTCCGGACCCTAATGATGCGGCGTGAGAAGAAACAGTCGGAGAAAGACGCTGAAACAACACGCAAGAAGCAGCAACAGCAGTCACTGGAAGAAGACCCCATGGTAGGTAGCAGCAGTGGCCCGAACCCTGAAAAGATGGTCAGTGAGAGTCCTAACGATGACCTTAATAATAAGGTAAAATCATCGCCAACTCCTTTTAAGGGCCAAATTGACCTGAATATCCAGCCAGAGCGGGAGGAAGAGCTGTCACCTCGATCTGATCCTGGCAGTGCAATAATGAAGTTGGTCAATGATGACACTGAGAAAGACCTAAAACAGCCGAAGTTATCACCCTCTGTTGACAACGGAAGCTCATCACAGGCACAGCAAGGTGAATTTATCAATAGCGTTGCTGCTCCCGTGACCAAAATGGATGAAGATCAGACTACAGTGACGGCTCCACCTGTGGAAGTGCCGGGTTCTCCATCAACAGCAGCTGGATAGACCGGATGGGTTTCTTGTAAATTGATTGGAAACAGGTTTTGCATATGCTCGGGCACTGTATATAAAAACAGGAAGAGGGTAGGAAATGGAACAGAGTTGAGAAATCATTGATTTTTGTATCCATAGCAAGCTATGTATAAATATTTGTATTATAGGTTAGAGTGAGTGAGGTTGAAGTTACATAGTTTTGTATACGTCCTTTGGCCCTGCGTTATAGAAACTATGGTGTTGGTTTGAATCATTGTTCTCTCTTGTGGGTGAAAGAATGATAGCCAACCTCTTTCCTCTGTTTCGTTTTTCTCTCTCTTATTTAATTAGTCTGACAAATCCCTTAAGAGCATAACGACAACCTGCAACATGGTTACCAACCCTTGTTTAAAAGGTTTTCGACAACATCTTTAAGATTCTTTTGTCCTCGTTTTATCTCAATTCCGTAAGCTTTTGGATATGAAATGATGAAAATACCCTCAAAAAAGGAAAAGAAAAGAAAAGATCATTCTGTAATTTCATGCCCAAAACTTGACTGATATACTTTAAACATAGGCCACCAACAATAAAATGGTAGGAGTACGAAGGAAATCAAATTACAAGGCCATTCTCATGATATAGGCTAAATCAAATTCGGCACAGAAAAATCAGCTTTTAACAGCTGAACGACACAATAGTAATAATACCACCAACACTTGCTACTAATCACTGAAATTCAGTGTTGAAGCAATCAACAACAGGATCGATCAAGCAAACAAAAAGAACATTTCCAAGTAATTTACAGGATTACCAGATCAATCAAGTACCCAAACTGGGCAAAGCTACCATAAACGAATTGTAGGAAGACTCCAGATCAAAGTGGAGCTGCCGTGCCTGCTGCTCTGTCAACTCATCGGCCGCACCCATCTTTGACAATCTCGCAATCCACTCCTTCATCTTAATCTTCCCCTCAAAGTCCGAGGGTAAAATTGTCAACTTCCCAAGCGAAGATGATAGGTCCGAAAGCAAAGGGTGAACTTGATCAACAGCCAACATGTTCAGTTTCAACGAGTCCATTGCTGTGATGAAGTTCTGAACACACTCTGCTACAGTGGCTGCTGAAGTGGATACCGAGGCAGCAGAAGCAGCCCGATGCTCAACAGTGGCAGGCACGCCTGAGGTGACAAGGCGGTTCAAGGCAGCTGGACAGTCCATTTTGTATATATCAGCAAACCTCTCTACGCTCGGGATTGTGTCCTTGAGAGTGGAGGATAAGGTCTTGAAATGAGCAATCAACTTTTGGCACTCGGATTCATACTCAGATGACGGGATTATGTCTCGGATATAGGCCCTCTCAAGCTTCTCGGTGGCTTTGATTATGGCATAGAGCTCAGCAAAGTTCTCATACATTTCTCTCTCACGCTTGTCGTTCCAGAGCTTGACCTCCATTTCAGTATAAGCTTTGTGTGCAGATATGGTTTGGAGAAAAAATCGGGTTTCTGGGTATTGGAGAAGGGAACGGGTCACGCGCAAAGAGAAACAAACCTAGTAAAAAACAACAAGTATGATCAGCAATTATACAAAATTCAAATTATGAAGCTAACACTACAAACAAGCAAATTGGGCCCAGGGTTCTATTTGGTTTCTGAGAAACTGAAGGAAATAGGGTGAAAAACTGAAACTTGCAGCAAACCCTATAAACCAAATCAAAAGGACTCAATACAAACAAGCAAATTGGGGCAAAGGGTTCTGTTTGGTTTCTGAGAAACTGAAGGAAATAGGGTGAAAATTGAGACTTGAGCATACCCTACACACCAAATCAAAAGGATTCAATGAGAAGGAATGTTTTGGCCAATTAAGCTTTATACATCTACGAGAATCAGTTGGGTCCGAGCTCGTTATGAAGAAAACAAAACGATCAGAACCAAATAACTCAGATTCAAGTTCTTTCCCTCTTCTTTCTCATCGATCAAACAGGAAACGGCAGCATGATTACATACAAACCCAAAACATTGCAATTGATATACTAAAAGAGCAATAAATCAATCCAATAATCGAATCGTAAAAACACAAATCAAAAACCCGGACAGAGAATAAAATTGTTAACCCGAAACTATACAAACCCAACTCAAATCAAAATCGAAACCTAAGAATCATTACCAGACAATCCTAGAGATTACAGAGGTGAAACGCGGAAAAAGAGAGAGAACCATAACTTACGGGTGAAGAGAGAGCGAGGCTTCGAATGGAGTGAAGAACGAAGTCGTCTTTGAGGAATGGGTCTCGAGAGAGAGAGAGACAGAGACGAAGATCGAGAGAGGTAGCGTGTGGATGCACATATGTTATAATTGCTTACGCCATCGACGTGCTAAAACAAAACGACGAGCTTCTCTATCAAAACGACGAACTAATACTCACAACCAAAACGGTGTCGTTACACTCAATCTCCTGAATCGCCACGTGTCCCACTTCCCCTTCTTCACAGTTCGGACCAATTTCAATTTCCTCAGTCGAAACCCTAATCTCTGCACTTTCTGAGCTCCTCCAATGGCGATTCCGCAGGAACTCTATCCGTCCGGAGACGACCTTCTCTACGAAGAGGAGATTCTGCGCAACCCCTTCAGACTCAAGCTATGGTGGCGCTACCTAATCGCCAGATCAGACGCTCCCTTCAAGAAGCGCTCCATCATCTACGAGAGATCTCTCAAGGCCCTCCCCGGAAGCTACAAGCTCTGGTACGCTTATCTCCGCGAGCGACTCGCGAATGTACGGAACCTCCCCATCACTAACCCTCAGTACATCGCGCTCAACAACACGTTTGAGAGAGCCCTCGTGACGATGCACAAGATGCCCAGGATCTGGATTATGTATCTCCAGACCTTGACGGAGCAGAAGCTCGTCACCAGGACTCGCCGGACCTTCGACCGCGCCCTCTGTGCTCTTCCGGTGACGCAGCACGATCGGATTTGGGACCCTTACTTGGTGTTCGTGAGCCA
Source organism: Erodium moschatum (assembly GCA_036897745.1). Lineage (NCBI taxonomy): Eukaryota > Viridiplantae > Streptophyta > Magnoliopsida > Geraniales > Geraniaceae > Erodium > Erodium moschatum. The sequence continues at coordinate 18,085 of JAYMSV010000065.1, forward strand.
GAGAGGATTTCCGATCGAGACCTCGCTTAGGGTTTACAGAAGGTACTTGAAGTACGACCCTACTCACATAGAGGATTTCATTGAGTTTTTGGTTAATTCTGGTCTTTGGCAGGAGGCAGCTGAGCGGTTAGCCTCAGTTTTGAATGATGATCAGTTTTATTCTATTAAGGGAAAGACCAAGCATAGGCTGTGGTTAGAATTGTGTGATCTGCTCACTACTCATGCCACTCAAGTGTCTGGGTTAAATGTGGACGCCATCATTAGAGGTGGGATTAGAAAGTTCACAGATGAGGTCGGGAGGCTGTGGACTTCGCTAGCAGATTATTACATTAGGAGGAACTTGCATGAGAAGGCCAGGGATATTTTCGAGGAGGGTATGACTACCGTGGTCACCGTGAGGGATTTTAGTGTGATTTTTGACGCATACTCACAGTATGAGGAGAGTATGCTTGCTATCAAAATGGATACCATGGATTTGAGTGACGAGGAGAGGGAGGATGGTAGGGAAGAAAATGGATTTGAGGAGGAGGATGAAGATTTCCGCTTGAATGTGGGTATGTCACTTCCTAAGTTTGAGAAGAAACTACTACATGGGTTTTGGTTAGATGATGATAATGATGTTGATTTGAGGCTTGCTCGATTAGAACATCTCATGGATAGAAGGCCAGAGTTGGCTAATAGTGTCCTTCTACGCCAGAATCCACATAATGTGGAACAGTGGCATCGAAGGGTCAAGTTATTTGAGGGAAACCCAACAAAACAGATTATCACGTATACAGAAGCTGTGAGGACTATTGATCCCATGAAAGCTGTGGGGAAGCCTCATACATTGTGGGTTGCTTTTGCAAAGTTATATGAGAACCACAAGGATGTTGGCAATGCCAGAGTGATATTTGATAAGGCTGTTCAAGTTAACTACAAGGCAGTTGATCATTTGGCTAGTGTTTGGTGTGAGTGGGCAGAGATGGAGCTGAGGCATAAAAACTTTAAGGGTGCTCTGGAGTTGATGAGGCGTGCCACAGCGGAGCCTTCAGCTGAAGTCAAACGAAGAGGTATTTTTTTTCTTCCATCACTTATAAGTGCTTTCTTATTGCGTGTCATATATCTTATTTGATGGCTCGGCATTTCTGTGTGGATTATTGTGATATTTAGAATGTACATCAGTGGTCAGTGGTCAGTTTAGAATTTGGTTAAAAACTTTAGAAGACTAATTTTTAATTATTCTTATTTGATAATCCTTAAGGTATAAAATACCATTTGTGATCATTTAGTGCTTGTGTATCTATTTGGATTGGTTTCTCAGGTCGCTTTTGGACTCAGTAAGCTAAGGCAGTTTAAGTAAGTCAATATCTGTCGGCATGATTGAATTGACGACCTTTAAATCTAATGCTTGAAAGTAGCTTGATTCTTCTTAATAGTCTGTTCTGTTGATGCATTTGATCAACTCTTTTTATAAACCAAATTGAAGCAACTATTATGTCTACTCTATAATGTGAATTACGATAGATTTTTTTTCTTCTCTTTGGTGAAAATGAGTATGTTTTAGGTAGAATATAGAAAGTGAAAGCAGTGGTACAGTCTTCAGGTGAATTTGGTGAATAAGTTGAGGAGCTTCCTTCGCGTGTAAAAAACACTTGCAATAGAATATACAACAGTTTCCCTGTCATGGAGATGCCACCCAATACCCCAGTTTCTCTTATATCAACTCAGTCAATATCAAACTGCTTGAGTTGGGTACTCTTTTCCTGTGTGCTAAACTGAAAATTGTTTGTCCATAAGAGATGTTTTCTCCATTGGTGAAAGCTTTTCAATGACATTTGTGGTATTTACAACTTTACAAAGAATAGTAAAGAGCCATCGATGCATATAAAGTTTGGTCTATATGTGTTTACAACTGTTATATGCTGACACTGGAAAGGTTTGTTTGATAGATAAACCTAAATTTAAAGGTTATCTGCTTGTATTTTCTATTTAGATTGGCTTACACTATGACGTGAATGACCCATACAATAGCTTAAGGGCACCTACTTTTGGTGTTCCAGTGAGGAGTTCATGGGACCGGGTTGGTAGATATCAGTTGGCATCTGGAACCTCTATGAGTGTTAGTCAAATTCTGCTATATAGCAGATTAATCTGACTGGGGAAAACAAGCCTGCCAGAACCTACATTGGACAAAACCTACATAAGAGGATCTAATGTATATATATTAGTTGTGTTTTTCTTTCTTTCTAGATTTTATTACTGGATTAAGTGCATATTGCGTTTTTAAGTTCTCTGCTGTGGGATGCATATAGTACCATGACTGATCTCTGACTATTTGTGCAATGTAGTGGCTGCTGATGGTAATCAACCAGTACAGATGAAGGTGCATAAATCGTTGAGATTGTGGACCTTTTATGTTGACTTGGAGGAGAGTTTGGGTACCTTGGAGTCTACTAGAGAAGTATATGAACGTATCTTGGATTTAAGAATAGCCACTCCACAAATTATCATCAACTATGCATTGCTTCTTGAAGTACGGGACTTCCTCCCAAATTTAATTTTGCCCCCTCCATTTCTTCTTATATTGTTTTCTTTGGACTGAACATCATGTTGTTTTAACTTGTGCAGGAGCATAAATACTTTGAAGATGCATTCAAGGTATATGAGCGAGGTGTCAAGATATTTAAGTACCCACATGTGAAAGATATATGGGTCACATATCTTTCTAAATTTGTTAGGAGATATGGAAAGACAAAACTTGAGCGAGCAAGGGAGTTGTTTGAGCATGCAGTTGAAATGGTAATCATGTTGTTCAATGATGGTGAAAGGTTGTACCTTATTTTGACAACTAAATGCTAATCTTTCTTTTTTCTTCCTCAATTGTGCATATCAGACTCCTTCCGATCAAGTGAAACCATTGTATCTCCAATTTGCAAAGCTGGAAGAAGATTATGGTTTGGCAAAGGGAGCTATGAGAATATATGATCGAGCAACTAAAGCAGTACCAAATAGCGAGAAATTGAGCATGTATGAACTTTATATTGCTCGTGCTGCTGAGATATTTGGTGTTCCCAAAACACGGGAAATCTATGAGCAAGCAATAGAATCTGGTCTTCCAGATAAAGATGTGAAGACCATGTGTTTGAGGTATGCAGAGTTGGAGAAGAGCTTAGGAGAGATAGATCGTGCTCGAGCAGTATATGTATTCGCTTCTCAATTTGCAGACCCAAGGTCTGATGCTGATTTTTGGAACAAGTGGCATGAATTTGAGGTGCAACATGGAAATGAGGATACTTTCAGGGAAATGCTTCGTATTAAACGGAGTGTCTCTGCAAGCTACAGTCAGGTACGCTGCTACATGCTCTCTCTTTTCAGTTTAAATTTTGTACCCTGACTATAATTTTATTATGGCGATGAACTTGTCTCAATATATGAAAAGTGTCCCAGTTGACTGAGAATACATGAAATAAGTGGGCCGACAGTGCTTTGTAAGTCATTGCCATGGTCAGGTGGAATTATATATGTTCAGTGGGTGAAATCTGAGTATCAAGTTGCAAAAGCATTTTCATCGAGGCATACAGTTTCAAAATCTTTTTTTCATATAAATCTTATAGAAAGAAATTTATTTGGTATGATTAATATATTGAATCAAGTGGATTGATTTTTTCAGAAACCTTAGTGGTTTCTTATACACACGAAGTTCTTTTTCTTTGCATATGGTTATGGAAAACCATTTAGTTTTCTGTATGTCATGTACAACTCACTGTTCTTACCATGTTCAATGACTGCGTTCTGAAACAGCATGCGTTCTGAAAGTTAGATTTATATAATATGTTGTACTGTTCTCATTTGGTTGTTTTTGCAGACACATTTTATACTACCTGAGTATCTGATGCAAAAGGATCAGAAGCTTAACCTGGATGATGCCAAGGATAGACTGAAACAGGCCGGGCTACCTGAAGATGAAATGGCCGCCCTAGAGAGACAATTAGCACCTGCAGCAAATGACACAACTGGTAAAGATGCCAGCCGAAAAGTTGGCTTTGTAAGCGCTGGTGTTGAATCACAGAACAATGGAGAGATCAAAACTTCTGCTACCAACACTGAAGATATACAGCTGCCTGAGGAAAGTGACTCTGAAGATGATGACAGAATGGAGATAGCCCAGAAAGAAGTACCGGATGCTGTTTTTGGAGGGCTGGCCCGAAAGAGAGAGGAGCCCGAAAATAATGGGGGCACAGATGACGCTGCCAATGCAGATAAAGATGGTGAGAGCCGTCTTGGTGCTCTCGAAAGAATCAAGAGGTTAAGGAAAGGTTAAGGAGATTTTTGACTTTTTGTATGATGTACTAATTCCTTTTATCTTTCTGGTGTACTTTATTTCTCTTGTCAAAGTTCATATTTTCTTTATTTAATGAGGAAGGATATCCAATTAGCAGAACTTAATTGAACCCCAAAACTTAAACTTTAAGTAGAGGCTCCAACTAGAATATAAGAGTTTCTCAATCAACATTCTTTCAGTGTCCACATCCTCCAAATAGGATTTATTCTTGCCCTTTACTTCACAATATCTTCTTTTTTTCCTGCATATTTTGTAGCATGCTCTCATGTATCGGTTATTCGTGAAATGATGGGTAAGTAACGGGTTTGGGGATGTACTTAGATAGTCGGTGTAATGCATATGAATCATGTGTTTTGTCTTTAGTTTATCGGTAGGTTTTGGTAAAGAAAACCGGTTCTGCAATTCGCCAACAATTATTCTGGTCTATCATTATGTATCAAACTAGAGAACTTCTTTGCAGCTGGTCTCTGCCATTACAGCCTTCAACTCTTGAGTACCCATAGTTTCAGGTTCAGGTAAGCTCAATAACCCAAACATTTAGTTAACTGGTTATATCCAGCTTGTTTACATCATTTTCTTTATATAATGCTTAACACTTATCACTAGGATATTGGATACTAATGTAGGGAGTTATGCATAGGATATACTAAGCCTTCTGTGAAGTTTTTTTTTTTTATTTTACAGCAAAATGACAAAAATATCCTTTATTAGTTTTTAAATTTTCACAGTAACCTAACCATAAACCCTCTAAAAACAAACTTCAAATCGCCCAAATCTTTCCTTCAAATAAAACAGAAAAAAAAAGCACAAAAAAAACAATCTGTGTCTTCTTCGACGAGCCCTTCATAAAAGCATCCTTCTCGGAGCCAGAAAAGGCAGAGTTCGGAACCGATTGAGGTGGTGGACGTGAACGAAGACTAGAGTGGAGGGAGCAATAGCATGATGACACCCTCAAACATCTGTAATGAATTCTGACCCTGCAAATCGACGGAGAAATTCATGGGCCGCAGGGTTTAGTTCTAAGAATATTTTCGTCACTTGAGAAAATAATTAACACTTTATGACGTCGTAAGAGCATCTCCAATGGTATGTAGTAAGGTTGTTACGGTCAGCACTAACAATCAGCACCCTCCAATACTAGCATGTTCGTGCTGACTGGGGTTCAACAAAAATAATTAAACATTTTCAAATTAAAAAAGAACTACAATAAATAAACATTTTCAACGAAACTAATTTAAATTGCATAAAAGTTGAAGGACTATTACAATGTGAACGAAAACAATTTGAACTAGAAAGCAAAATAAACTAAGCGTCGCCAAATCTATTCCAAATGTGTTCGACGAGGTCGTTCTTCAATCGATAATGAACATGTTCATCCTGCATCATCTGGGTGTTTCCAACTATGACATGGGACGGGACGAAGCTTCCTCGCGCTAATGTTGGTTCGCTTGGCCCACCCTCATCTGTCGGTTCAATGAAATCATCGTATGTATGACGTTCTGCCTCGACTATCATATTGTGCATGATAACACATGCATTCATCACTAAGTC
>JAYMSV010000066.1:0-23843 GCA_036897745.1 Erodium moschatum
TTGTGGTTTGGAAAAGCATATATATATATATATATATATATATATATATGCCATAACAGGGCCTGTTATTGGTAATACAAACTATGCCTATAAGGCTTCAAATTGACCACGACTCCAAGGATGGGCCATATATATAGAACCACCATCACTAGCTTTCTCGCATGTTTATATTTTTGCAAGAGTACCTAATATAACACATGATGAATTCAATAATGTTTATCGTAAGTCCATGTGAATTGTACACCTTTGAGGCAAAGGATCTTTCGGCCGACTGATTCTCAGGAAATTCGTGCATACATACAGAAGAGGAGGGGGAGATTTTGTCACACGATATAAGTGGGAGGCTGGACGAATAGCCTCTAACGTTGAAGATGCTCTAAATCATTCAAATGTGTTAGTATGAATCAATATCGACTAAATACAAGAAAAAAAGCTATCTATAAAGGCTACGGCCACACCCAACTAACAACGTTGATCTTTTAGCTGTGGAAATCCAATCCGATATAAGTGGTCCGTTTTATATAAAACTTACATGGTATCGGAGCTGGTTCGGCTCACGGCCCGTTTGTCACATCTACCCTGTGGTCACCGGTCCATATGCAGACACTAAACAAACAAGATTGTGTGGAAGTCCGACCCAATACTAATGATCCGTTTTAAATAAGATTTACCCATGGGACATTATTCACACGTTTTGTTGGCACATACCAGGATTAGTTGAAACATAACTACATTAGAGGTTTCTTTCCAAGTCAAAGTTAGGAGGATATCTATACATTTCTGTCAACAAAGGTCCTACTGCAAATCCTAAACTTGTCTATCAGATAAAGACTTTGATGGGTGTTGAGATAGAGACTCACAACTACACTATACCCATCTACATGTTCCTTCAAAGTTGAAAAGTATTTGACCCTTTAGATGAACAAATTTGGTTATGAGAAAAAAGTAGAGTGCCCATTACAGTGTTACTAAAACAACTACACATAATGTGTTCAGCAAAACCAGAGTAATTAAGAACAATAGTTGCAAAAACACTAGGGAGATATAGCCTGGAAATATTCAACAGATACACAAAAAGGAATGATATGCTACAGTTGAGTTGCAGATCTATTGCTTAGCAGATTCTTCGCCGGTCCAGTAGGTTTTAACAGCTACAAGAAGTTTCTCTGGATTGTAAGGTCCACTCTCATGATCCATAACCTGGCTTTTCCATCTAATCCCGTCCGTTATACTCTTTATTTTGGTAAGTACCTCTACGCTGTCCCTGAATATCACCGTCCCTTCTGGCCTCAGAACTCTATCCATCTCAAGCAGAATGTAGGTAATGTCACACCTTCAACAGGGTAAAAACGAAGAACATTCAATCACAGAAACATCAAGTTTACTGTCACAAGCTCATGACCGTTAAGCACTTACCTGTCCTGATAGATGCTGAATACATTGGCAGCATGGATGAGATCATAGGTCCTTGGATACGTTGACAATGCCTCGCACCAATCGTGGTATGTGCCAATGAAACCCCGTTCGTAGATCACTCCAAGAGTGTCTGGATTGGAATTGGCAGGGACAATGTTCATAACCCAGACGGGGTATTCCATCATGGCTGCAGAAAATCCTCCAAGATGAGCGTTCATGTCCATTACATTCCTGTACCTTCCTTTTGTTAAGGGCTTGATGATCTTCTTGTAATACATCAACCTGTCCTTCCACAAGTCATTGTCTTCCCTGAACTTCTCTGGAGGAATGTCTGGTAATGAACCACTCGCTATTCGGGGAGGAAGAGCAAATGCTCGTTTGGGCCATCTCTCCAATGCACCACCAGCAACTTCATCTGGGTTACTTGCCTCTGGAAGCGGGGTTATGCAAGTTTCCATCTTTTTGTACCTGTTATAGGGTAAACTAGTCATCTCATGGAGTTCAAAAGAAAGGATAACTGCAAAAAAGTACTCTGAGTTATTGGTTTTTTGCAAGTTGTAGCCCTCTTCTATGGCAATTGCAACAAAGTGCCTTGAACTCGTCTTTTTGCCGCATTTTTGTGTATTTTTTTAATTCATGATTTTACCCTTGAAATTTGAAATCGAAAAATAGAGAAAAGCAAAATTTTCAAGAGTAAAATCGTCATTTTGGAACAAATTTACATAAAATGCAACAAGAAGACAAGTTCATGGTACTTGTTTGCAATTAGCATAGAAGAGGGCTACAACTTGCAAAAAGTCAATACCTGAGGGTACTTTTTTGCAATTATCCGTTAAAAGAATTGAGATTAAATCCCAGTAAGGACAAAGGATAATAAGTTTGAGTTGATACCATGCAGCATCAGGACTATCTGACTTGCAGAAACCCGGTGTGTTATGAACTTCCTTAATCTTATTACATTCAACGTGGTTGAAGGGCTTTTGCCATATGGAAAGATCACCCTTTTCAATCACCTTATTCCAGCACAGGCTTTTGACAACATCCTCAATGGCATCTTGCTCTTGTTTCAAATCATCTTTGGTTCTTTGCCAACCTTTCCAGTGTCTCTTCCAGTTGATCGGAGGGCCAGATAGGATCCAATAACCACCAGGCCTCAGAATTCTATCCACTTCAGTTAGATACATACCATCTATACAATGAAACATTCAGGTAAATTTCTAGTTGCAGATCACTTTATATTGTTATTGTTATAAACATAAGAAGATATATGTAGAGGCCTTACCATGCTTGTGCCAGGGTATCAAGCAACGAGAACAGTGAGCCATGTCAAAGGCTCTTGCTGGGTATGGAAGCCTCTGAGTAGCCATGATCCCAATCATAGCAGGAACTCCTCGCTCCAATGCAAACTGGACCTGAGCTTCATGTGTATCTCTCGGTGCAAAAGACATTGTCTGAATGTCCCTTTTCATTAGGTAAGCTCCCCAACTCGCAACCTTAATACACATCTCAGATTAGAAACTAAAAGAGATTGATAATAACAACATGAGAGGTTTGTTTGTTTGTTTATTTACTTACACCACAGCCCGTGTCAACTGCTGTTCTGATTTCTCCGGTGGTTAAAGGAATGAGCTTGTTAATGTCATCAATATATGCATCAGCTCCACGAGGGAACATTGTGCCTCCACCGGGGAACCTGAACCGGTCACCTTCAGCCTGAATCCAATTCTGAATCGCCTTCTCAATGCTCAGCTCCTTGTGGGGGATATTGTCATACCAAGCATAATTTAGGCTCTGAGGCCATTTGAAAGGGGTTTTGTACTTGGGTGGAGCGGGTATCATGCAAAGGAGAAGCTCTTCCTTCTTGGGACAATGCCTCTCTCTGTATATCAACATATCTCTCGCAAATGTCCTTGATCTAGGCGGGTATTGGCAAGGTGTGTATTCGAAGTAGGCCATATCACAAGGAGGGATCTTCTGGACTTTGTTAACAGACTCATTGATAACAGTTTGGTGATGGGTTTCGAAATCCAGGGAGGATTTTGATGAAATGGGGTCACTGATTGAAGCTGAAGCTCCATTATCACAGGTTACTCTATTGTAGACCTCAGATTGGGTGGACAGAACTGGGACTGTGTTCTGCCAAGCTCCTAAGATGTAGAATAGTACACAAAGGCCAAAAACCCCAAACAGCCAAGAAAGTCTCCTTCTCTTTGATTCCACAATTGGGTAGTGCTTAGGTGATCCTCCATGATCCTTGGCCATTGTACACCCTGTGCATATGAGATTCCATGATGATAAACCATATATTAAAGGGGAAAAAAAAAGGCATTTCAATACTTCTAGCATCCACAGTGGGAGGCTAAAACTTGGCTTAAGAGCTTGATTATTTGGTTAAGCCAAGCAAATAACTAAGTGTTTGACTATTAAGTCGACTTAAAGAGCTTATTTAATAATTTGGCTCATTGAAGAGAGAGAAACTTAAATGTAGCTGTAAATCAAGCTACTTAAGCCAAACAAAAGCTTAATCACAGTGGATGCTCTTACTAGTTAGTACACTAAACAATTAAACAGAGGGAAAGGTTACAAGCTTAAATGAAGAAACTAGTGCAAGATTAGATATCTTTAGACCCAAATGAAACCATGAACTCACATCACATTGTACCAAGCCAAAAGTTGAGGAAATAGCATAAACTTCAAGCCAAACATGACACACACAGATGATTATCAAGTAATCATCAGAAGCAGAAGCAGCCAAGAGTATCATACTTGAAGTTATTACCAAAGATTCACCAACCAAGAATATTATACTTGAAGAACAAATATGCAACATACAAAAAAAGTTTTGCTAAAAACAACAAAAAAGGTACCTCTTTTCTAGCTCAGGTAGAAGAATCAGAATAAGTTGCTTTACTCTCACACTCACTCAAGAGGTGAACCTTGCAGAACCATTTGTTTTTGGGTTCATTACTCTCATCAGCAAGCTTAAAGCTTTCCTTCTTCTCTCACAGACTCTCACTGTAAATCCACGAAAAGGAAACAGAAAATCAAAAACCATGAAGCCAAATAAAACACACAAGCCATAGCTACACCACACACATGTTTAGGCCTAGAAAGTACCTCTCCTGAAAGTGATTTGAGCTAAGCCACCTCCATGACTCTCCTTTGAGCATAAAAACTTGTGGGTTTCCCTTTTTATTCTCTCTCAGTAAGAAAGTTTGGTTTTTTTCTTCTTGGGGTTGAAGATCAGGAGCAGAGGTAGCAGGAGAAAGAGAAGAAGGAGGTTATGGAAATGGGGTTTTCTGGAAAGGGGACGTTGAAGAGCTCCTTGAGAGTGAGAGAGATAGAGAGAAGAAAAGATCTTGTTAGGTGTAGAGAGTGGAAAAAGGAAGGAGATTTCCGAAAACAGAGGGAAGAGATTGATTTGGTATTTGGTATTGAGTGAGAGGCAGAGACTGAGTAAGGAGGAGCTGGGTCTGTGCCTAGGTGGCACTATTTCAGCATTTTCAGGAGCTTGACTAGCATTTTTTTGTTTTCTCCATAACCCAGTACCCACATTCCACACACATATACATATATACATACACACTCTCTCCTTTACCTAGTCCTTTTTGCTACTCTCGAGGTTCCTAATCCGACCAATGTCGACACCATTAGTGGCCATTACCTTTTAAGGATTTAATTAATCTTCACAACAACTATTTAACTAAACTCTCACTGTTCATCAAAAAGATCGATCTTTGTTATTGTTGCAAGGACGTTCCGTCAATTCCGACGAACTAATACGTACGCAAGCTCTTTTCTCTTGTCCTCGTAACATAGGATTGCTCTTGGACTTGGCATAATTGGTGTTGGAAATTGAAGGCAAGGAACATGGTTTTTTTTGCTTAGCTAACCTTCATTTCTATTTTGCTTGCAAAGTTACGTTTTTGTCCTTCACAAAAAAATTATTTTCATATCGAAAATTTGCTTAAAATAAAAGTTATTTTGGAACATTTACGGTGCATCAACTTATAGGCGGCGCAGTGGAGGCGGTTACATCGGAGCTGCAACAATTTGACGTTTTCAATAACATCAAACAGATTTGTTACCTCTGTAACAACTTGGTATAACTGCTGAATTAAGTTATAAGTCAGACATTTGACTTAAACAATGTTTAAGTTCTTACAAACATTTCAAAGAAAAAAGTTGCTCACCTAATAGTCAATGATTTTAAGGTGGTGTATAGCCTTGTCAAGCATGAACTCGTGTGCAAAGTTTCTATCAATATACAATAACTTTTGTGAAGTGATGATCCACAGGTTTGGGGGTGGCCCAAGCTTTGGCTTGACTTACCAACCCTACCAATTTCAAATGCTTTTATCATCACTTTATGTATCAAAACCATAATGGTGTTGTAGAGGTAGAAGGAAACCATTTATGCCATTGATTTTTACATATCTGATGTAGGTCACACCCGATGACCTTTGACCCCATCTTCTTTAAAGGCTTCAATGATTTTGCATTTTCATTTTCTTCACAAACCTATCAATGGCATCAAGCAAACCCTACATACTTTTAGCATGTAGCAATCAGAGCTGATTTAGCTTTGCTCACTGTTGAGAGAGTGAGACCAAATAGAGAATCCTATGTGCTTGACAGAGAGAGAGAGCCCCACGAGAAGTTACTCCTTGACAATTATTTTACCTAAAAGGACAACCGAAGTCACCACAGGATAAAAACACTACACTACAAGAGAGTAGTTGGGCTTGTTTCCTAAATTTCTCTACCGACTAGAAACAACTTGAATGATATATGTTCAGTTTACGAGTTAGAGTATCTTCAATGGTATCAGTTCAGTTCACGCTAATAATTTAGGTGAATAGTGATTTTAAGATGCAGAAACTGGATTAAATGGAGCTGTCCTACAATGGGATTAATTCAGATGAATAATGATTTTATTGCAAAGTTAAAAAAAAATTAAACAATTTCTTTAACTGTATATTTAATTACTTCACCAGAATTACAATAAATGAAAAATAATTAAATAATTATACCTAGAACAAGTGTAGGTATTTAATCCAGATTCCCTCGGGTTATACACCCATCATTGGGGATACTCTTAAGATTATACAATATATCAATACAATAGCATTATGGTTACATTACATGATAGAACTAGTCTACACAAAAAAATAAGGTGACCTCCACCTCCCCGATAGACCCAACAGAGAACAAACCAAATTGAATGAATGATCAAGAGGGCCGAGTCATTCACTTCACTTAATGCTCTCTTCCAACTTCTCGAATTTATGAGCAATGGTGTGAAGGTTCCTACCTTTGTACACTTGGATTAAGGATTGTATTGTTTTGGATATCATCACTTTCTTTTGGTTCCTCAACAGACCGTCTCTGCCCTCAGGTTCTCCTAATGATGAGCAGAGCATCCTCAACCAATCCTCGAGAAAAGGGGCTTTCTACATGGAAAATAATGTACACGAGCTTCAGATACTCCGGAAGATTAATGAAGGTGACGAACTACGGTAACAAACAGTGTTGACCAAATCTAGGTTGAACATAAAAAAAAGACATGGCATTATAACAACACATGATAACCCACTACTATGATCTTTGTCAATTCTTCAAATGGTCCTAGTTTTCCCACTATAATACCTTACAACTCATTAACATGATTGGGGTTATTACAAACATAAGCAGCATGGAAGGGGGATCTAAAACTCATTAACAGAACTATTCAAGCAATTGCCAGCCCAATCGAAATAGCCTATGCCAATAGATAACATTGATAATGAGAACAGCAAAAGGACAAGTAATTCCATATAACATTTAGTAACACTTAGAGTAGCATCAACAGTATTTTGAAATGTTTACCTTGACAAGAAAGTCCTTCAGAGGTTCTTGATCTGAGCTTGAAGCGAGGCTAAGAACATGTAATACGGTTGACGTTAACTGTTACAGGAAAAACAAGAAAGATTTATGCATGGAAAAATCAGATGGAGGGCATGACATGAAGGGAGTATTAAACACAAAAGTTTGTTTAATCTGGTACCATATTCTTGTAGACAATGCAACATGAAACTAATATTGAAATTTGGGCTATAAAAGTTTCACGCTAATGTTTGTTATTGGTAATTCCTGCTACATCCATTACAAATTTGACTTGAAACACTGACATTTGAAATTGGTATGAAATGCATGCAGGGACTAATTACCATCAACTTGAAGTATAAAAATAAGTGATTTTGGAAGTACAAACGCATTGCTAAATACTTTACGTATAATAAAATAAAGAATCATGTTGCTCAACAAATGATCCATGAACTAAAACATAACTCAATATCAGAAATCCTGTACTTTCAACAGTAGCTTCTCATATTGAATATATTTATGCTGCTCAGATGCAAACGATTCAGAAACCTTACCTGCTTCTCGAGTGCAAGCCTATATTTGAAACTAGATGGTGCTGGAATTTGGTCTGAACTGAAATTCTCAAGTATGTGGTCCAGACCTTGGACAACATCTGTGAAAGATGTTCCATAGTCTGCATAATCAGAAATGCAGTTATCAGTGGACTGGTAATTCGATACTGATTCAACAAATTATAGTTGAGACTCAACTCTGGTTAATACTAGCTGACACAGAAACCAAACCTTCAACTCACCATGTACAGATGAAGGGACAGCTAAAGCAGCAGCCGCTTGTATCCGAATCTTAAAGTTCGAAGAATCACGTAACAGAAGTATAAGAATACTGAAAACAGATGGAGCCCTGCCAAACAAAGTTTGTACACCAAGATTCCATATCAAACAACTATGTCAGTACTGCAGGACACTATGCCAAAAAGCACTCCTTCATGCCATGCTACATAGCATGTGGATACTTTCAACAACACATAAGAATGCAAAAATAACTTGCTTATTTGACCAAACTGAAAACAGACAAATGCCATAATGTGCAAACGAAAGGCATTTTTATAGAATTGCAGAGATGAAAATAGTCTATTATCATAATTATATTTAATTATGCATGGACTGGTAACAATATTTCTTCATTAGTTATAACAACTTAATATTGGGTACATGTGTGCACATGGGGGTAAAGGGTGAATTTAAGCACTAACAATTTAATTCTTCATTGTAGGCAACTAGTCAAATGGAACACTTATTTTGGGACCGGGGGAGTATTTGGTAGTGCTGGTAGCGAAGGTTTGAAGGGAAAGCAGAAACTGACACCCATTATAACCCCTCTCAAGATGAATTCGTATGAATGCAATTCTGTTACTTAATTCAAATTTCCACACAATTATCTATATACATAGTAAAAAAGGACCTCGATCCTACATCATTTGAATTATCAAAGTGCATTAAATAAAGAATCACGTACCAATCCATATCTTGCAGTCTTAGAGTCTCATTTAGAAACAGGTTACTCAATGCATGGCAAACATTCCATTGAACCTGTTTCAAAGTACATTCATGCTTATTTATAAACACAATAGAACTGATACCAATAATGGATTCAATGAAAACAAGCATAGGTACCCTGTAGACTTAACTATTTAAATCGTAACTTATGTAATTAACATAGAGCAGATATGATACCTTAACGTTTCCAGTTGTAACACAAGAAAGAAATGCCTGCACCATTCTCTCCAGCCAACGTGAATCTCTCAAAGAAATTGGACAATATTGATCCAATGCAGATGTACAGCTACCTTGCACATTACGTAAGCCTGCATAATTGACAAGCCTTGAAAGATTACCAAGAGCCCTCACAGCATTGGACTTCACCTATTATGAAGACATATACAAATAATGTAAGAATTAACAAGGAAAGGCCAAAGCCATGGCACAAAACTTAAGAAATCACCTACATAATGGCATTCAGACAATAAATTGTCTTTGTCGAAACAATGATTTACCTTGTCTCCATCTTTTGCCAGACGCAATGCACACTCAGTTAACAATGTAACTGATTGAGAATTTGAATCTGCAACACATAAAATATTAAGCAACACAATGGTACTACATAAGTGCCACCACCACCCCCATGAGCCCCCACAACATACAACCCTAAACTCACTTGTAAGTTGTTTTGAAGAGAAGTTGCCAACACAGTGCCGAAGAGAATCACATATGTTTGCTAGAGCCCAAGATGCAGTTATCCGCAACTGAAATAAGATAAAGTATAAATTTTATATTGCAAAAACAAATCAAACCACTAAATTGTAAAATTATAGACGATAGGAGATTACCGAAGCCACGGGGTCACGTGTATTAATCTCAACAGCATGGACAAACTTGTCAAGAATCTCTGCACTACATTGTTAAAACACTTTGTAAATTTGCTACCCAGCATCTTTTTACTAAAGAAAGTCAACAAAAGATGACGGTAATCATAAGTGGAATTTTCAACACAATTTCAGAATTACCTCACATAAATTTGCTGAAAACATGAAATAACACCAATGGCTCTACAAGCAGCTGACCTTACTGAAGGAACATCATCATTTACAGCTGCATCAATCTTCAAAATTTTGTTCAGGTTTAGCAAAAAAATTGTACAGAATAAAATACTGTTCCATTTTACTGAAAAACAGAGTGGATATAGAAATATAAAAACAGAAACTTACCACTGAAGAGAGGATAAAGTCCTGTTTCTCCTTTGCAAGCGAGTTGAATGTAGAGGAAGTTATACCCGCGAAACAGGTAAGAGATGCAGTCCTCACCTTCCAGAAAAAAGACAGTTCAGAGCATGTTAGAATAAACAAGCAGAATTCTCCATCTGGATAACAGGCCAACTAAACACAAGAGAAATGATGCCATCATAAGAGTGCCATAATACCTCACTCCATAAGGTCTAACTAAATGGTATTCAGTCAACAAAACATTGATAAATAATAGTCTGTGATTAAATGTGTGCTACAATCAGTAGTACCTCACTACATCTGATCGCCCAGTATAATTTACTCCCAAACAAAATGAGCTATACACTGATGGATACGACGATAATATTCTTTACATCTATTATACCACCTTTATGCTATAATGAAGGGGATGGTGATTGATAACCTCTCACACAGGCAGGATGTAGAGACCCTAAGTTTCAAGGAACAATATTTGTCTACACACCTTGAACTATTAATGGATGCCAACAAAGCCATTGATGCATAGAATGAGGAAGGCATCCAACAAGGACATGTAGAACTAAACTGTCAAATGACCCAATTTAGAAGCAGCATGACATATCTGAATGCAGCCTCAAGGCCATAATACAAGTCACCTATTTAAAGACAATATTCTAACTAACCATTGCAGAAGTATGCCTTAAAACAAGAGGTATATGCTTCTCGATTGCCTCAGACCATGGTTCACTCCCTGACTGATATGATTTTGGTCCGTCATTAGTATCCTCAGCAAACTCAGTTTCATGTGATGGAGCTGATGAAATTTTCTTCGTCCGTCTGCAATCAGAAGTAAATGGAGCATCTAGAAACTTATCATCAAAGAGATCCTCGGTTCCTTTAAAGCCAGATAATGCACGTAAGCATTCATCCAAAGCCTGATTACATTGACATCAAAATAATATTAATTACCAATATAAATCTAGTTACACTTACACTATGCAATGTCGAAAAAAAGAAAAAGTTAATATTGGCAATTACCTTGACAGCACCCATGATGACCTTCTCCCCACTAACCCCTACGGTATTTCCAGCATGCCCCCTCCACAGTGTTGTAGAAACATTAGCTGAACCTGCCTTCAAAATTCCATGCACAGTAGTGGAAATCCGTTCCCAACATGCAGACATTATGTTTGGATAATTGTGACACACAGCTCTAATGGCCTGCAACAAATATATATGCAATGCAATGTTATCTTAAAGAATAATAGTTAACAGGTAAAAACACAAAGATCTTTCTGAAATACTTGCAAATCTGTTTTTTAACATGGTATTAGTTTCTAAACATAATAGTATCTTCTAGAAAACAATGTATTAACAAGAGAAACCAACAGGATACATAATTGGATTTTTTTTTATTGTTTAGAGTGACTGTTATTGAGCCTGCCTCCACTTCAGATTAAAGCATAAACCAATACAGTTCATAACCTCAGTTAGAGATTCCAAACGATCTTGCTGCATTAGATTATACAATAGTCCTATTCTCTGAGGTTAAACATAATCATGTGCTTCCCTCGGTCTCCGCATCACATCAACCTGCTTTGTTTTTCTTATTCGGAACTCATTAGCAGAAAATCTAAAGTTTTATGGAAGCCAACAAAATTGAACACACGGCCTGAAAAGTTGCCCAGAAAAGTAAAAGGCCGCTAAAAAATCTTAGTGGAAGAAATCAACTAACAATAAATCCAAAGTTCTGCTATAATGATACCTGGAGAGACTCAAAGCAAATGGTTGGGTTAGATGTTCTTTCTGAATATTGAAATAATGTAGTTAAAACACCAGTTTTCTTCTCAGCGTCAACAAAACCTAGAAAATAAATGGATAAAGTATGAATAGAGATTGAAGAAAAAACTGACAAATAATTATTCATTTACAGCACCTACGTATCCAGTATCCACCTCATACCTTGTTTATTAATAAAGCTATAAAATATAAGATGGCTAGAAAGAATGAAGACTACCACCTCGTGTGCACATGGTATCAATCCTTCTTCATATTACTCAATTCCTAAGTTAGAACTCTGATCCTTCTACTGGTAAAAGAAAAAAAGAAATGATATCTTCATCCCGAAGAGAGGACATTTGCTAAGAAAATGGTTTAAACTTGTTGAAGGTAAATAGGTAAGGCATCTAAAGAAGCAACATCCATGTCTGATTTGGCGTGTGTAGATATTTATGTTTGAGCATCGACAAATAAATACCTTCCTCCACCTCATCTAAGAAACAGAAAAATCTCAAAAGAGAAAGGAAGATCAAAGAAGTAACACCATCCAATATTTTGTTTGGTTAGTTATAGTTGTTCTAAAACACACTCAAGGGAACTTAATTTAAATAGAGCAAACCTGCTGATATTTCTTTGGATAACATCTCTTTGACCTGAGGTGAGGATGGAGATATGGATAGAGCAGTTGTCAAGCAACTAATAGTAGCAACCTACCAAACAAGGTGGAAATGTGATGTAGAAACCTCAATAAATGTCACTTTAATATGGGGAGAGCATATACATCTCTAAGTATTTTTTAGTGAAACTAACCAGCAGACCAGCCTGATCAATTTTGTCTGGAAACCCCTCATTAATCCTAGCCTGTAGAGAGGAAACAACTGTTGGCAATAATTCCTCAGGCATTCTTGAATATCTATATAAGACACCCGACAAAAGCATAAGATCAGTCATAGGTTGTGTCAGAAAAGTGAAGCCGGCCATATCAACTTATTAGTAAGGCAACAATATCCTATGAAGTCCTCAAATTACTGTGAGTAGCCTTTTAGGACCACAGCACGTAAAGAAAACTAAATATATAAAAAAAAAACTCCCATATAAACTAAAAGGAAATCCAACACTTCAAATTCACCCATTTGAACCCACTTTCACTGCAACTAATTCACTAAATAAGCTATTACTAATCCTACTCTGTTTATATTACAAACTAAAATGCATAGTATCAGAATGTGTAAGAAACTTAACCGGTTTATCAAGATTGGAGTCATTGGAAAAGTTTCTTTATGAGGTCATGTCAAGTAGTAAATCCAGAGAGTTATAACCAGTAACCAACAGCTGCCACAACCATGGCATTCTAAATCATTTAAAACACAATTGATAAGTAAAGCTCCTGAAAGACTTCTCTTTCCTTTCACTTGCATTCCTCTTTTGTAATCCAGTGAATTGTCATTTGGATTTCTCCTTTATCTTCTTAATAGCAGATTTATTGCCAAGGTTAGCCTACTGGTGACCGTACAGATCTAGACTGTGAAATATGGATGTGGAAATAATTGGACCTTACTTACAGATACAACTATTCTTCTAAGATTTTATAAGACAAAATCCAAACTTTCAAGTAGCTGCAACAGCCAACATAGTGTATACTCATAATATCTAAACTGTTTATACAAATTTTGCATATTAAAGAATAACAGATTTCCCCAACTCTTTTAGAATGACAACGAAAGCGTGATTGATGGGAATAACTAAGGAAAAGTAAAAACAAACATCTTATTAGATAATAAAAGTAAAAATGGTGCCAATGTGCAAATATTTTAGTGAACATGAAGTAATATGGGAAGAGTTCATACGGTGTGGACGGTATCAAAAGGATGAGAATCTTGAATAATGAAGGCAACAATTTACTATGAGTTTCACGCTGGATTAAGTATAGAACACCTGCACCAGACATGACAAGAGAATATGTAACTATTACTCATAGATGTAAAAGTAAAACAAGTAACCAAACACATCAAAACAAAACACTAAAAGGGAGCCACATTTTGCCCCATCAGACTATATGAACTACACAGTATTTCCATTCAAATACCTGAATGAAGTTGCATTAATATCTGTCCAAGAGAACTTGAAAGGGCTGTAAAAGATCCTCGTTTAGTTGACTCCTTGTATTCTGCGACCTGTAGAAAAACAGATGACGGCCCATCCAACATGACTGCCAGAGTAGAAGCAGATGCCACCCGTGCCTGGAAGCCACAACATTTATGCAAGTCAAGAAATCAGATTACTGAGTGAATTGTCAAAATTGTCATTAATAGACGTCTGATAACTGCAATGCCCGAGAACCAAAGCGTCATCAAACAAGTAACAGAGAAGACAAGATTTACTATGGGGCCAAGATGTCAAATGAGTGAACCAAGAAATCTGAGACAGCATTTGCTTTTACCAGAAAAAAAATGAAGATAATACCTTTAAGTAAGGATCAAACAGTAAGCATGTCATTAGGGTTGCTTCGAACTTCCTGCTAATAAGCAAGTATAAAGGAGTAAGTGGAAAATAAGATACACTGAATAAAAAGAAGAAACAATGGAATTACCAATGAACTAACTATTTTAAACTAACAGTAGGAACTAGATCTTTTAACCTTGGTTGAAGTACATCATTGGTTGGCAAAAGCAGAGTCCATTGGCTTGTGAAAGATTTAGGATCGGCCTGACAAAGATCCTGCAGGACAAGTAAGATGCCAACATTATATGCACTGTATGTCAACACCCCAGTAAAAAATAATAGACAAGAGACCATAGAGTTCTGAAGAAAGTGATTAAAACCAGTTTGATTCAAATGTACATTACAGTCATGTAAAGAATAAGAACATAACTAGCATACACAACAGTTTTACCAACAAGGTTGCATAGTAAAATTAAAGTTAAGTAAATAAACTAGACATGTATTTGGAATCTACTAAAAAAGACACACCAGCCATACGAGCACCAGCAAACAGATACATAAATAATCAAGAAAAAGAATGTTTAGAGCTTACCTGTATGCAAATAATGGCAGCTACTCTAACCTTAGAATTCTGAACACTAGCAGTATCTTTCAATGACCCATCACTGTCACTATAATCTGAATCTGATGATGCAAAATCACGTGTTGAAGATATATGAGCTGAGGCTGAGCCACTTTGAGAATCCCAAGCTTCAGCCAGCTTTAGATTTGAACTCTCCTTTTTGCGCAAGTGTGGAGGTCTATAAGGACCACGCTCTCCTTTAGAAGTTTCTCCCAAGCTGGACCTTGTACTCGTGGAAACAACTTCCTTCTCCTTCAGACCAGCATGGAATGTCGATTGAGGTCGACTAGTGAGACCATATATAAAGAACATTCGCAATGCAGCTACAAAACCAGGCACCTGCAACATTGTCATTATACAGCAAATGTAAGAAAGTAAAGAGAAAGAGTCCATGCCATTAATTGATCCAAGCTTAAGTCATAAGGGCATTAACTTACATGGTCGGAAAGCGAAGACTTAGTATCAACAAGAACCAAATGCAGGCAATGAAGAAGAGACGCATAAAATCTGAGCAACAAAAATTCGTGATAAAAGCGATCTTGTGAAATATGAATTTCTCTGCCATTTTCAAATAATTACTTTTCTTAAGCCACATTGATGAGGGAAGGATATGGAAGCATACCTGGACATGAGGATATCTTCCACAAGCAGGGTCTTAGAAGCCAAGACATCCATCACTTTCCTTAAAACCTAATTTACAGCACAACAAAATCAAAACTGATTTACACATCACATTTAAAAAAAATGTGTGGGAGAGGAACTGTGCCAACCTCAATTGTTGATTTCCAAATATCCACTGGGAGAGAAGACCCAACTCTTGATAATACTTCACCAAGCACATTAAAAGTAACAGTCTGAACTTCCCATAAACTACAGTATTTGGGTATCCTCTTTCCACTTTCAGCACCATACCTTTGGTTAGCACTTGGCTCAGTTGAACGACCCAACTCTGCATGAAAGCATGTAACAAGGTGGAGCAGGAACTTGACTAACTCTATATTTTCAGCAAGGAAACATTTTCTCTCGTATCTATCAATTAGATATCTGGAACAAAAAGGTTAAATATATGAGTGCCAGAACCCATTTCTCAGGTGTAGAAAACTTGGGAGCACAGTGTGCATGAATTGGAATAAGGAAAAACGGTGGTTGCTCCCTCCTATTTGGTTAAGCAAACAAGGGGCCAAGACAAATGAACTAACCTTATAGTTTCTAGAGAGTCCATCAAAGGCTTAATTCTAGCAGCATTTCCAGCAACTACACCTTTACTACCAGCTTTGCCAAGAAGACAATCCACAATCTTCCTAAAAGAGTCCAGAATGAAGGTCCAAGAGGAGGCATTCATTTCCAAGGCAGAGCGTCTGGAGATGCTTTGTATCTGATTTACATAACATCAATCATCATATAGATAATTCATATTGTGAAAGACCCAGAACACGAATAAGTAAGGAGAGACCATACCAAGTTGAATGTTTTTGTGATGATAGGGATGCTATCTTCTGCACCTTTACAAGTATTTGCAACCAACTCCAAAAGAAACAACAAATCGGATGTAACCTAAATGCTCATAACAAATCAACATTATAACCAAGAAATGGAGTATGTTTAGCAGCAAATCAGTACAGCCTCAGCAGAAGTAGCTAAATGCACAAAGCAAATCAACATCAGAGCCAAAAACTAGAGTACCATCAGCAAAATCAGTACAGCCTCAGCAGAACTAGCTAAATGCACGAAGCAAATCAACATCAGAGCCAAAAACTGGAGTATATTCAGCAAAATCAGTACAGCCTCAGTAGAATTAGCTAAGGATCAGTTCATTTTTTGCCTACTTCAAGCACAATCATAAACCTCCCAGTCGTTGTTCGGTTAGAAATTTCATTCCGTGGTGCATAGAGAAATACCTCGTGAGGAGGGAGGTCGGGGGCGGCGGCGATCAGAGAGGGAAGAGCTGAGAAGATGAGGTTCTGGAGGAGGTCGGAGATTGAGGTACGAGGTGGACTTGTTAAGGTTTCGTCTCGCAGGGTCAAAAACGCCGTCCTCCAAACCCTAACCGAGGAAGACGATGACGGTGCTGTAGCCATACAGATAAGCAAACCAGGTGTCTAGCTCGTGAAACAATGGAGCAAGCTTCAACCGGAACAGCGAATCACGGCGGGGCTGTTTCTTCTCTTCTCCGCCGGAATCGCCATGACCGTCACTGGAAAATTCTGAAAATCTGAGGCTCTGATCGGAAGACACCTTGCTCTGCAGTGCAGGCGGAGCTCAAACGACTGATCCTCTGTCGGACCGAATGTACCCGCCACGCCACGGACTCTGGACTGATAAGCCCAATTCTGAATCCATGACCCAGCCCTTACCAAAGGCCCAAGTCCATGTCATGCACAGTCCGAAACGCAAGGTGAAGCCCAGGCCCAAACCTGAAAATCAATTTTCTCAATCAACGACGTCGTTTCTAGCTCCTTCTACCTCTTGTCGCTCTAAACTATCAGCCACTTCCTCTGCTGCTGCTGTTGGTCGGGAAAGAGAAGATCTTGCGGCACATGTCGTATCACTTCGCTGTTCGGAGCCGCTCGTTTCCTGCTTCATTGACGGTGAAGCTTAGGTCTCGGAGGGAGGTGATTGACTGGCTCAGCTCAATTGTTTCAGGTACTTTCTGCTGTTTTCATTTGGTTAATGTTGTAGTGGAACGAGATTTCTGGATAAAATTGGACTTTATAGCTGTTGTTTTTGGTTCATTGTTCATTGTTTTTGGATACAATCATATACGGACCTTTGTTTGTTGTGGGGCGAAAGCATAATTTTTGTAGAATTCAGATTGCAGACACCATTTTTCATTCACTGGGAGGATCTTCTATAATAGGTTTCAAGTAAAAACCATCTCTTAGAATACAAACTAGAACCGATTCTATTTTCTAGCTCTTGGATCCTTGAGATGAAAGGCTGGGATTTAAAAAATATATATTAATGGCATGAATGGTAAATATGCAGAACTTTGAATTTGTTTGTATATCATTTTATAATCAAACCCCCTTAAAAATCATGAGTAGTTTGATCCACTCTTTCAAAGACCCAGATGAGTTAGTTTGAAGCCAGATGACAAACTTCCTTGTGTTCCATTCAACAAATATTTCTTTCCATAATGATGATTTTGCCCAAATTTGGTTCCGGTTCT
The DNA here is from genome assembly GCA_036897745.1 of Erodium moschatum. Lineage (NCBI taxonomy): Eukaryota > Viridiplantae > Streptophyta > Magnoliopsida > Geraniales > Geraniaceae > Erodium > Erodium moschatum. The sequence continues at coordinate 18,052 of JAYMSV010000066.1, forward strand.
TTCCCACTTTGCTTACCTTCAGTCAGAGCTGGAACATTAGGTCACAGCCTTTATCATAAGCCTGATAGCATTCAATTAGGTTTTTACATTGTTGGTGGCAGATTGCAAAATATTTCTTTATCATTTATTTCTCTTAATTATTGCTTTTGCTTGGCATTGAGGCTAGATGCAATGAGTACTATGCTTGCACCTTAAATTTCCCTCTTCAATATTCAAATCTTTCTTTTCAAGGCAGACCCCTTTTGTTTCTTTAGACAATTTATACACGAATAACCCTCGATCTACTTTTGTGAGTATTCGTCAGGGGCAAGTTTTTCGGCGTTAATTTTTTGCTGGTGTGAGTTGTCAGAAGTTCTAAGTAAATTGTTTCGTGGTTGTGTAAATTCCCATGTTCCCTTTGTTTGCACCATCAAGCTATGTTCTTACCTTTCCAACTTTTTTGCGATCTAGTTATTTATCTGTTTTCTCAATCCCACTTACCATATTTATGAAGCTTCTCTCTTGTTGCCGTCCCCTTTTACTGTGTCAGCCTTTATGGGCTACCATACCTGCACTATTCTTGCGTACATGATATTTTTAACTGGCCATCATCTGCTTTGCAGGAATAATAATTCAATTTTAAGAGCTGGTTGAGAGCATCAGACTCATATGCCCTCAAAACATCTAGGTCAATATCTTTCGTGGCCAAATTTCTTATGTGTATTTGTAATTAATCTTTGATTTTTTGGTAGCCTGTCTTTTACTTTGTAGGTGGTTAGTACTAAAACATGACCTTTATGTGGCCCATGTTTTGAGTTGTTTTACCTTGGGTTCTCTTTGTGAAATATATGTGTGCTCTTCTGGTTGGAATTGTCCACATGTATATGCTGGGTTGTTTTGTCTTTTGAGTTCTTGTTCCTTTGGAGTATGTTGCAATGGATCATGTTTTTTTTATTGTGATAAAATCCAGTTTATCTTTAATTGCAACAATTTTTATTTGAATTTGCAGATTCTTCATCTCATAGAATCTCCCAACCAGGTGGTTCGTACTTAGATGGTAATGATGCTAAGGAGCTGGATATTAAGAATTTCAGGGTACAAACGATGTTACTTGTCATTTTTTCTTAGAAGTGTGGGTTAATGTTTATATGTTCATTAATTTATATATGATTTATTTGTAGGATTCTCAACTATGGAAGCATGGTCAATGTAGTAAAGAATTTATTTGGGTGGGATCTCCATGGACTTGCAGGAAAAGACGGAAGCACTATCAGTCTTTTTGCCGAAATGGTATCACAATCTCTGTAAGTGCTTCTATGGCTTGCTTGTTTTCTGAAATCGTTTCCAAGTCCTGTATGTATTCTATTGAAATTTAAAAGATCATATTAATAATTGGTTTCTGATTGGTTCCAAATGTCAGGTTCACGACTTCATTTATGTATTAGCTGAAGAAGATAAAAGGCTTGTTGCATACCTAGAAGACATGTATGAAGATTCTAGAGGCAACAAAATGGTGGTGGTACGATGGTTTCATAAAGTTGATGAGGTTGGCAGTATTTTACCTTACAATTTTAATGACAGAGAGGTTTACTTTTCTGTTTGTCTTCAAGATCTCAGTATCGAATGCATTGATGGATTGGCTACTGTCCTCACCCCCCAGCACTTAGAGATATTTCTTAATGAGGGGAGACATACATTGTTGGACCCATTTGTATGTCGCAAGCAGTTTCAAAATGATGAAGCCAAGGCTTTTGACATAACACAAGTTAAAGGTTACTGGAAACAGGAGATATTGAGATATATGAACATTAGTCCTCCAACGTCTAATATGAGTCCTCAAACATCTGACAGCCTGAAGTTAGAAAGAAATGCTATTGATGCTTACATACCAAGACCTAAAAAACGGCTTCGTGGGTCCAGAGATGATGAGAAATTGAAGTGCACCAACAACAAAGAATCAAGTGATGCATCATGTCCGGAGGTGCACCCTTTGAATGTCAATGCGACTGACTGTAGGATTGGAACTGATGTATGCAGTTCCAAAGGTGTATCCAGAAATGATGCAATTACACAATATTCTTCACTAGTTGTAGGCTCTCAAGTAGAAGTGCTGTCCCAGGATTGTGGCATGAATGGATGTTGGTTCAGAGCTTTGATTGTCAAGATGCGCAAGTATATGGTAAAGGTGCAATACCAAGATATTCACGATGCTGATGATGAAACTAAGAAATTAGAGGTATACTTGGGCATTGTTATTGCTTATTATATAAATGGCTGTGATTATCAGTCTCTTATATATCTCATCTATTATCTATGTATTGATGTGTTTCAGGAATGGATTGCAGCATCAAAGGTAGCAGTCCCTGATCAATGCGGTTTACGTGTCTGTGGAAGGTCAATTGTCCGTCCACCTCCATGGACCAATAAAAGCGGAGTTTCTTGTGTTGTAAATGTTGGTTCTGCTGTGGATGTTTGGTGGCATGATGGATGGTGGGAAGGCATTGTTATGCAGAAAGTATTTGAAAATAAGCTTCACATTTTTTTTCCAGGTTTGGGAGGATTCATTCTCACTTGAAATGTCTATGTGAAATGCATGTAGTTGTCAATTTCTTTGCTTTTATGGCTGGGGGATATTTTTATTGTGTGGGACTTATGTCGTACATCTTTACTTTTGTAGGAGAGAAAAAAGAATCTATCTTTGGACTTGGTGACTTGAGACCCTCTCAAGATTGGGTGGGAAATACTTGGAGAAGCATTAAAGCTAGACCAGATATTGCAACCTCAATATGTACTGGCTTGGGAGGTGATCAAATGTCAATTAAATCCCAGGATGGAAAATTAATCCAAGCTGCACTGCCAGATGGCCAATTTCCCTTGGCCATAGTAGGTGATGGCTGTCAACCAATGGAAGTTGAAGCTAAATGTAGTTTACCTCATTTAGCTTCTAAAACTGATATTGCTATTGCTAGAGAGGCAGCTGTGGATTTATCAAAAGATAATTTCCTTTCTCAGCTGAAATGGTCGTCGACGAAGAGAAGAGGTGTTAGTAGATCTGTTAAAAAGCTGCAGAAGTTTGGCAATACTATGAAAACGGCTATTGGCAGTGACCGTATAATAAGCACCACAGAAGTTTTGGGATCTGAGGCTTTTGAAGAATTTTTTATCCCTACATCTGTTATGCTTGATCATGACAACTGCAAGTACATAGGAGACTCTGGTTTTACTTCTTCAGTTGTGCCTCCTATTACAAGCTTGGTTATGTCTCGATGATGGGATGCAAATAGTTTGATGTCTTGTTGAATCTATGAATGCTTGCATTCCCTGAGTTGCTAACATCTTTTGATATGAGAAATGATTATTTGACTATCTACTTCTCTAGGGTTCTTTCATGCAATTTGCAGCTTGTAAATGTAGTTTAGGTGGCCATGTTAGAGGCAGCATCTTTTAGTAGTTGATTAACCTTTTGTTGTTCTAATTTCCTCCTTTTGCGTGGGAAGTAGTTGTCTTATGGCTGATGGAGAAGCACTTGTACATGAATTGTGAATAGAATAATAGATCTGTGCTCCTATGTAATTCCACACTTGCTTGTCATTTTTGTATAAACCTCTTTGTAAAAGTCTGAGAGTCTGATCTTTCCAGCTTGGTGGAGTGTAATGGAGGTCCATTTAGCTGTAATCCATTTGGTTTGACTGTGATATCTTAAACTCCTCATTTCAGAATTATTAGTTCAATAATTTCAGTTCAGGAGAGTATAATCTCATAACCAACCTCCACAGAATAGATGGAGGCTAAAAACAATTATCAAAGTGGACATCATGTGGGCCTGCCCATGGTGAGTGAAGCATCTTTGTCAACCTAGCATAAAACTTCTTCAATGCTAATACTATTTTCATTTCCTTGCAGTATTCAAGAAAGGAAAGAAGTTCAGGAGGCAGATATGGAACTCTCTAGAGTTGATTTCAAGAAGCTACCTGGAACTAGCCTGGCCGCTCTTGAATCTTTATCGCTGCCTCTTGTTTGTACTCTCTCTCTTTCATGATGTTTCTGAATTTTGTTTCATGCTCATTTCAAGACTGATGGCCTTGTTGAATCAGGTTCAGGAAATTGTTCTCTCTGCAGATGTTCGCTGTGCAGATTGCCAAAAAAGATTGGCCGATATGATGTCAAAGACGAAAGGTAAATTCCTTGCCATGTAATGTCCAGGAAATTTTGAGGTGAGAAAAGGGAATTTTGTGTGTGTGGTACTTGCCATCTTTAAAACTAATCATAGGATGTTAGGTTTGAAGGAATAAAACAAGAAAAATGAGCCTTTTCTGTATTTTAATATTATCTGGAGAACAAGAAATGGGTGATTTGGATTCATTTTCGGTTCATAAAACTGTGCTTTGGGATGTTTACTGACTATTGTGATCTTCTTGTGGTAAAGAAAATGATATCTTTGATAGTATATTTTTCTTTTTGGTGCATGCATTTTGAATACCTTGACATTCTTCTTTTGTATAGAGACCGAGTCTGTGATTCTGGACGTGTTGGAGAAGAAAGTGACCCTCGTTTATAGGTACCCTTCTCGTTCACCATGGAAAGCTGCTGCAATATCATGCAAGAATCCCGTAGGCAAAGTAAACCTCATCAAAAGGATGTTCAGATCTTCCCCCAATTGAATGTATGTACATACACCTTGTTATCTCATGTGTTCTCTTTTTCTTTTTACAGAAGAAAGAGATGGCTTGTAATGCTACATAAGGCAACGCAAAACTTACTGTTCCATTCCATGGCACAGGAAAGAAGGTGTGCCTCTCCTTCTCAGCCTGTTATGGTTAAACCAAACTTCAAAGTAAATTTAAGGACAAACAAAACCTTATTCCTTGGCATATCTGCAGAATCAGATTCCTAAATTTGAGGATATGACATGTCTGTTGAGCTTTGAGTTTCATAAATACCTTTTCCCGTCTGCTCAGAACCATTGAATCAACACCCGAAGTTCATGTCAACAAAGGTTACTTCTATAGCCTAAAACTTAACCTTAATGCAGCTCTAATGGGTCGTGTTTTGTTTTGTTCATGTATCGTGCAGTACTGTTGCATGATGCTGAGGATTAACATTGACTGCAATGGCTGTTGCAGGAAAGTCAGGCGAATCATTTTGAACATGAAAGGTGAAGGCTTTAACAATACCAAGAAAATTCAAATTGAATTGGCTAACTTGTTTTTTTATTCATGTTGCAGATGTAGAGACACATATGATCGAGAAGCAGCAGTGCAGGATCAGTGTGTGCGGGAGGTTCAGGCCATCGGACGTGGCCATAAAGATGAGGAAGAAGATGAAACGAAGGGTTGAGATTCTGGAAATTCAAGAGTTCGATGAGGTCAACGAGCAAATGGAGCAACCTAGGCCCATTGATGCACATTGATCCGGATTTGCTTCTAAATGTACTCTGGGAGTGGAAACCAGGACGTGCACAAAAGTCTGGCTTGGTAAGGTGTATAGGATAGAAATCAGAATCAGGATGTATAGATGAAGCAACTTGTGTGGCGTATAATGGAGATTTCTACTTGGTTATCCTCTTTTTAATCCCAGCAATCTTTATCTTGGGTCGATTTAGGTTTTGTGATTTTAAACTATATTCCAATAATCATTAACATTATGTTTTTTTTAGTGAAAAGGGATGGGTTTCTTTAATTCCTTTCAAATTAATTATTGAGCGACTTTTTTTGCTCTACTGTGAGTTCTCTCTCTTGGCTTCTAGGGTTTAGGGCTTATTCCTCTCTTCTCCACTTTCTTCTCCATCTTCATCGTAGGCACTGTAGCAATAA
>JAYMSV010000067.1:0-23607 GCA_036897745.1 Erodium moschatum
AAGAATAAGAATATCCACCGACAAAAGTTCTATAGTTTTGTATCATTTTGTAGATAGGAAGTAATAAAAATCAAAGTCTTTACCTATAAAATAGAATATAACCCAATACAAGTAGATGTGATGAGATCTAATATTCATATATCCTTTAGTATGACAGATTTCATCACTACCATGTACCTCATACAAATGTTCATAACACAACCTGGAATTAATTCATCACAAAATGTAGAGGCAGTTTGGAAGATTGTACCGTTGGAGAAGTAGAACGAAAAAAAGAGAAGAGAAATAGATACAACCCCAGTAAAATATATGTGCTAAGATCTAATATGCATATATCCTTTACTATGACAGATTGCATAACTAACATTGTACCTCATACAGCAACTTGTAGTGACCAAGAATACCTACAAAGTGAAAAGGCATCTCGAAATGTAAAAAATAGGCGCACAATGCCGGGATGATACAAATGATCAAGTACAATGCGTGCCAACTTCACATAAGCTGTTTTATTTTCTTTTGTGATGAATTTATTGTCCATGATCTTCATGGCATATACAATTCCTGTATGCTTCTTGTTTGCCCTCACAACCGGCGAAATATAAATTAGATGTTCAAATTAAATCTGAACACCAGTTTGATTAATTGTTTAAAAATAAAAGCAAGAAGAATGAGTGGAAACAGGGCAGTCCCCTCTCAATTATGTAATGAATGTTCCCCATCAAACTAAATACAAAACATCAGAAGACCAATGCATAAACCAGTACAGAGCACTAATCAAAAGACTTGAATATAAGTAGAACAGAAGAAAAAAGAGAAATAGATACAGCCTGATAATAGTATATGTGATAAGACCGAATATCCATATATCATTTACTATGAAAAATTTCAGAAATAAGATATAAAGCACAAGATAAAATCATATAAAATGATGCTTTTAGTTCTGAATATACTGTATACAATATATGGATACAAACAAACAGTGCAATAATTTACAATAGACCACTCAAATTCCATCAAGAAGCAATACATACTTATTATTATGGTTGAATCATAAGCGTAATACATGGTGTTGGAAAGAAGATTAGAATTGAATCTGGAACCAATAAAGGTCATTAGGAAATTATGAAAAGCAACTACTTTATTAATTCGTATGGCGCAGGACCATATTATTTAGAACAGAAGACATAGTCTAGGTAGTGGTATGAAGCGGTGTAAACATACGAAATAACAAGTAAATACGCCCTACAGTTTTCCTTCGTAAATATAATGAGCTCCACGACAAGGATCACCAGTTTTAGTAGCTGCACACTTGACAGCAACCCGGAGACGTTTAGGGTAGCCAATTTTCCTTCCAGCTAGCTGTGTACAGAAGGGAGTTAATAGTGTGAAACATAGGAGAGAAAATTAAAATACCTAAGCAATACGAGGGTAAATAACCTTAGAAAGTCTGGCAATAGTATGCTCGTATGCAATAGTGGTGTTAGCAGACATAGCGGTTGCTTGGAAGAGGCTCCTACCACAATGTAGTTGGTCATGTTCTAGTCTAAATGTGTACATCTGGCCAACAAGATCTAGAATCTTGCGTGGGAAGCTTTTAATAGTTCGGCCATGCATATTGAAAAACTCTATCCCGGAACACCCAACCATTCGTTCCGCCAACTTCCCGGAAACGATACATGGGAGTACACCAGCCGCATCCCGGACGACAATCTGGAATCGTAAGCTAAGAGGCAATCAAAATGTCAACGAGACATATATTAGTTAGTGCAATGTGTCTGTAGTTCAAACAAAATACATCAAAGTGACATGAGAATTGGAAGGTCACAAACTCAACGCGAGGTTCAACGGAAATTGTGGCACAACATGTACAGGCATATGAATCAGCAACGGGGATGACTCGGGCCATACATTCGCCACAATAGAGAGTAACCCATCCGAAACGGATGCAAATTGCATCGATCATTCCAGAGACACTGACTCTACCGGTCTAAATAAAGGGTAATAGGTCAGGAGAGGGCAACAATAATAGAGCATAATGCATTTTGATTGGATAACGTACATCGTTGTTGTCGGAGACATCCTTAAGAATTTGTGCAGTTGACTTGCACATCTTAGATACAAGAAACGGAGACCGTGCTAGTTCATCAAATTTCTTACAGATGCACGCATTTGATTAAGGAAATCACAAATGGGAAGCAATTGCATTTTGGAAGAGGACCGTCGTCACACAACATAGTTGGTGTGTAAAGTGTAATACAATGTTAAAAAAGAAGAAGAACAATGATATACCACAAAGCAAGCGGTAGGAATGCATTCTCATCGTCCTTAATAGCAAGGGCGAAGATCTCTTCAACAATTTCTGACGGAAGGGTATCGAAAACGTTAACAGCAACCATCTTATTAGAATCCATGGAAAGACCTGTTATAGACTCAATTCGGTTCTCACTACAGATAGAGGGATTAAAGTGGACAGATTATGAAATATGTTGAAGAAAAATGTCAAAATCAATATAACATACCTTTTTGAAGCCTGAATGTATCCGATGGGTGCAGCTCATCTCTATGCCCTATATATAGGGCATAGAGATGAGCTGCAATGTAAGGAACAGGAGAACCCATGAGGCGAAGCAATGGAAGGCGAGGAGTGGTTGCTTATGGCGCTTGGGGGAAAGTAATCGGAGAGGAGAAGCGATTGCGAATTATGAACCGTTGAAGTTACTTGGCACACAAAGCGGGCACGGCTGTTACGAAGACAATGAAGGGGCTGAGCTCATACACAGACAGTCGCACAAACTGATGTATTGAAGAGGGCGATGAATTGATCGCAACGGCAGCTCTGGAGGGTAAGAGAAGAATGGAATGCGAGAGTGTGAGAGGGAAACGCGAGTGAGGCAAGGAGCATGAGGTATAATTGTAGCGAGCGTATCTGTAAAATGAAGTCGGGTCCTCGGGTTTGGTCTGGTCGAAGTAAAATGAATGGGCCGTGGAAGTCATGGTGGGATGAGTTTAGCGGTTGGGCTTAGCCCGTGAACACCTCATTTTAAACTTGCTTCTTTTTCAATTCATCATTCTCCGGTAAAATGGTACTGGATTCTGTTTCGAACAACACCTGCCGCATGCAGTTCAGCAACCCCCCCGTGCAATATCAGCCCCGTATCTATAATTTTAAAACACTCACCATGTGAAGACAAGAGTTATAGGCAAGTAAGAGTTATCAATTGTAATATATGAGGTTTGGGTGCAGAATATATGTAGGTAAAATAACTGAGTTCTAGTGATGATATAGTCACCTGATTATAGCATATTAGACTTATAAGAGTATGTTATCAGCAAAGCATCCATTAAAATACTCATAAGGTGATTTTATACAAAAAAATATTTAGTAAGCAAACTAAACTATGCAAATAAACCCGGAAAAACAACAATTGAAATTGTCCATAGACAAACGAACATCTGATGCAACAGTTGTTGAGGGGTGATAAATTAGCGAATCTAATAGTTGTTGCAAGTGTCCTTATCTAGTAGGTAAACCATTTGCATCAGAACAATAATAACCAAGCCAATTTCAACACAAGAGTTCATCATGTGCTAAATGATTATAAGCTGAAAATCATCGGTGATTCACCCGACATTACTACATTAATAATCTACTTTAATTTTAAGTTGGAACTCAAAAGAATCGAATAGTATTGCATATTCGGGTTTACATATTCCATTCTTAGTCATGTTTTAAACCCTTCTGCGTTTTCTTTTCTTATTGTTGCACATTATGATATCCTTTTATCATGTGCAGTTCTTCCCTGTAACAGTTGATGTTGGTACGAACAATGAACACGTATTAGCGGATGAGTCATACATCGTCTGAAGCAAAAGAGAGCCACTGTGTAATTTCCCCTTAGCATTATGTTAGGCTAATCTCTGTGATGGTCGTTTTTATCGTTCTTGGTAGACTATAATTCTAGTGGAAGAGCCACGCAAGAAAATGTGGGTCGTGGACTCGAAGATACTTGAAAACCAATCTTTGTTCATCCCAAATTATGTTAATCACCTTGCACGGGGTCGTGGTGCTTGTACGCTTGTACGCTTGTTGCGGAGATTAATAGTGAAGTCAAGAATGCAACCACATGGGCTCATGAGAACGAGCCTGTGAAGGAGCTCATAAACACCGTGAAGTTCTTTTCACAGATGATAATTATGCACTGCAAATAGGAAATACAAGCTCCTTCAAAATGCAATTATGGTTGCAAAATAAATTAACATGCCTAGACACAAGGTATTAAACCCAACTCCACAGTATTAAGGTTCTCAAAGGCACAATAGGGAGACTGATGTTATTGGTTAACATGAAAACAAATGAACTGACAAGAAAACACAGTCCAATAAACCGAGGCTAAAAAAAGTCCTTATTAACCATTGAAATGTGCAGATTATCCTCGCTTGCGCTTTACTACATGGGATCCTTCTGGGTGGTTATCGTCCACATCAATTATCCCCTTCCCCTTATGGTCAACATTAGGACGACTCAGCTCGACAACTGAACGTGGGGCGTCGATTGGTGGCCGCTGCAATACAAAAGTAAGAGCTACATTAATACAAGATTGGTGGAATAAACCATGTAAAGAAAAGTATAGAAGCTGGACCTGGATAGGCACCGTTGAGGCGTAGATGGCCTCTATATCAGCATTTGGTGCAAAAAAATCACAAAGCACAAATATTTTCTCATTGTACTTAATATTGCACCCATTCAACCTGACCCGAAAGATAAACGATCGACCTTGAAGGTCAAGAACAGCTTGTGGAATAGCAGAAGTATACAGAGGAAGTTGATGCAAAAGTGCAATAGCTGAAGAACCAACCATTTGGTCACCAAGCCTGTTCAAAGCGGCGCACCATATTGTCCTGCCAGTATCCCCAACGCTGATTAGAATCTTGTACCTTGGGAAAACAAGAAACAACAATCGTGTTCATGAGTAAAAAAGACAAAATAGGGGAAAAGTGTGTGAGTATTGGAAGGTGGTGCACATACATTATGAGTGGATTTGAGGAGCGAGAACCACATGCACGACAGGTGTAAAACGCACCATCCAATAAGACTTTGCGGGAACATGTTGTGCAGCCAAAATAGAACCACCCCAACTCGGTTGCAATGGACACAATTGTACCCGCAAACGTGAATTTAGAGCCCTAAAGTGAAAAGCACAAATTTAGAGCAAAAATTGAAGGGAACATGGAACGTAACAAATAAGCAAGAATGCATACTGGTTTTTCAGATGTCCATGAGGAGCTTGATATATGAGATATGGTTAAACGATTATCAAACATCGCTGATTCACTTGAATCTTGGACAGAATTCGCAGGGCCCAACATGTGTACATTGGGGCACCCCGGATCAAATTGAACGGCCAACCTTGCCACATAGTCTATTGGCAAGTTTGTGTATATGTGAGTAGCACACGTGGTGTAAAAGTTAAACGATCCTGCAAATGGAAAAATATATTAGGAGATACGAGTAAGCAACAAACAGGCGTACAACGGCACAACTGTAAAAACTAAACATCAATATAATAAGGACAAATCAGTCATGTAAGTTCATTACTGCAGCGCAAGATCGAGATGCCTAATTCAATCAATCAATATACATTAGTGACGAAAAATAAATTGTACAAATTAAATTAAAAGGGTATGTATTCAATCACACAACGTGTGTAAGAAATTGTACCTAGATAGTGCTTCACCTTAACCGAAGTGAAAACCAGGATAAGGGGTACATGTGGACCTTTGAAATTCAAATTACCAGGAAAGTGCTCAGCAGCCTCGCCCCAAAGAGTAACCCTGAACCTTGTTGAACTGTAAAATTGAATAACACGAGTCACATTACCCGAGAAATACGTGAAAATGGAAGAGAAAATGTACGAGGAAGCTCACAAATCTGATTTCATATCCAAATCTCGTATCATTTGGCCACCGGAGAGAACGTGTAAATCACCGATAGCATCCAAGCATCCAGCAAAATCTGTAGCATGAAATGGGAACATATCAACAAAAACTGGAAAATAGTATGACCTATGTTAGTAAGTATGCTAGGAGGGGCGGGTAATCACAAACCCGTGAGAACAGTGTCATCGTCGATGCGGGAAAGCATGGTCATAAGAGGGACAAACTGGAACACATGAATTGGGAGGACAGCAGTCGGGTCGCAAACCTTTTTTGTAGACGTGGAAAGAGTAAATAAAATCTTGAATGGGCAGTTTATCGGGCGACAGTTTCCCGAAACTCGCACAACAATATAATCACGCACTTCATAAACACTCCCAACCTCCAATATTTGTGATAAGCGAGGAACCAGATCAAGTTCCAATTGCACCCACATAAGTGTGGACTGAAATAGAATAAGAAGTTCATAAGGCTGTTCTGTGCGCTCACCAAAACACAAGTAGCAAAGCTCAAGTTAATATTCATATATCCTTTACTATGACAGATTTCATCACTACCATGTACCTCATACAAATGTTCATAACACAACCTGAAATTAATTCATCACAAAATGCAGAGGCAGCTTGGAAGATTGGTAATGTATTAACTGATACATAGTAAACTGTAAGTGTACCGAAATGAGTTAGATACGAAATGGTTCGAATGGGCAAGTATAACTGGTTTGATGTATGACAGTAGTTCCGTACAATCCAAGTGCAAGCATTATACAATACATGGGTATTAAGCATGAAAACGACAGTTTCTTACAAAAGAACCCGCTCATAAACTACACTAACCTCTTCATCTACAACAATGAGATCGAGGTTGGGCAAGGTGTTTCGTCCAACATCGCCACCATTCCACAGACGGCACACCCTAACCTGAATAGGCTCACTCACAGAGGTGTCGGTTAGGGTCTTTAAGCAAACATATGCCATTGATTCAAGGATTCTTAAGATCTTCGATAAGAGTAAGTGAGATGCCTGACATAGAACACGGAAGCAAGCACACACGGAGTTAGGGGGAAAACATTACACAAAACAGAGGGGGTGTAAGAGCCGGAAAGTAGCGGGAGAATGTCCAATGGAAAAAGTTGGATGCTCGTGAAACAAATACAAAATGGTAAACATGATTCAATCTGTAAGTTCGATCAGCCAAATCATCTATGTCCGGGCATTAAATGACACATCGTATCTACGCTCTAGAAGTCAAGATTTCAAAAGTGAACACACTTTTCTTTTAGAGGCTTTCAAGGACTCCAAATTGGATGAGAAATTAGAAACCCTGCAAATAGAAGTAGATACGGTAACAAGTATATGCTATGATGAAAATAATATCTATCAAATGAGTCCAGAATCATGGGAAAGGATAATTCAGGAAGTTAAGGTAGGTGCAAAAGAATTTATCAAGAAAAACAGCAAGGATACCACAGACGACAATAGGAGTAGATTTTCGTACTTTAATCAGTATACATTGGAGGCTATTATGCTGAATGGACTAAGTACTCTATATAACAGTGGGAATGAGCATGGAACATAAGCAGCACATAAACAAGGGTCCAAACCTGAGGCGTACTGAATAGGGAAGAAGCACTGCGTGTAGTCAATGACACGCATAGGTGCGCCTTATATATAACACCCCTGTAATCTGACACGATGAATCGAGCCGATAGATAGGCGAGGCATGAGTTGTATCGGTTTTGACTGTTACGATGTCACCCATTATTGGTGCCGTTACCTCTGCATTAATGGGAATCGCACCTGCACGGGTGAAAACACACCGGAGTGGTATGCCCAAAGCTTTAATCGGATGATGCGATTGAATCCAGATAAGAATCACCGGACGTGGAATAAGGGATTGAAACCTTATGTTCGCTCATTGAAATTGAAAACGCACAACTACAGGTTAATGGGTATAAATGCTCATTTTATTAATTTTTAAAGACACAATATTACAAGGAAGGGGTAGGGTTACTCTTACTGTATCTGCAACCCTTCTCTCCTCTTTGGATTCTCTTTTAATCAATGGATTTCTCAACCTTTAACTTGTTGCTCCAGAAAGAGGAAGTGTCAGATCTGATAGGCTTTTGTTAGTCACTTGCTTTGGTGTATTTGTTTTGTTTCCTTTTCTTCCTATTCTAAGTGTACTCTGTAGAGGTTTCTTCCCTTATTGGGTTGAATTTCCACTTTATTTTATCTGAGGATCGTTTCCTCGTTCAGGGCATGGTGGTCAAGGCCTGAACTATCAATACTTTGACTGATAAAAAAATATGACATCCGGTATATTATATGTTATTGCACTATCATACAACCAAAAAACATGTTCATGAATGGCTGGTAAATCTCAGGACCATAGTTGACATAAGTATTTTAAGAACTTTGACAAGATGACATGTAAAAGACCTTTATTGCACATATCTGTTGTTATTAGTGGGAAGACGTTGTCTGTACATCGATCAAAAGATGGCAACTATGCATAGTCATTCGGAAGGGAATGAGACATTGGCACACCAATGGTGTCGAAGACTTCATGGTACACCACATTTTTTACAAGCTCGCGGTCCTCTACACTGTCATCCGCATTACAGATCACCAGTCCTTTGCGGCTTGTAACGCGGGATATAGCAACATATAGTTGCCCATGGGTGAACACCTGTAACGCAAAAAAGTGGATTGCTTCAGGAAGTGAGAACATACATACGACATATACAGGAAAAGGGACAACATAGTAATTGTTAGTGTGCATAATACCTGTCTAGGGAGATATACGCCAACTGCTTTAAGAGACTGCCCCTGACTCTTATTTATTGTCATGGCGAAGCACGGGGTTACAGGGAGTTGACGCCTATTCAGTTTAAAAGGCCACGTTTTATCGTTCGGTGACATTATAATGCGTGGGATTGTCACATTGTCGCCTTTGTGAGACCCAGTTATTATTGTCCCTCGTATTGACCACTTTTTAAGGAGTGTAACAACCAACCTGGTCCCATTGCACAACCCCTCAGTCTGGTTTAAATTTCGTAACAGCATAATCGGTGCCCCAACCTTTAGTCGAAGTTCATGATTAGGGACACCAGCAAATTGAAGACTATTTAAGAACTCAACCGGGTATAATAAGTCCTCATCTGTTGTCTGCATATTTCCTTGGCACACTGTGTCTGAACTAAGATAAGTCTTAAAACTCCCTGGCAGCATATCCATCACGATATCGTTAACAACTTTGACCATGTCATTCTTCGGAGTTAGAATAGCCCTTTCAGCGAGGTACACGTGGTCCGTATACTTTGACAAAATAGACGGGTAGATATTGTCAATCAGACTCGACAAGTGGTTGTCTAAATCCCGTAACTGATGTTGTTTTGGAATACGTATAGTCTCATCTCTTGCACATTCATACATTCTCCCATCGCCAATTTGCAGCATCCATTTATCAAACGTATCGATATCTGAAGCATCTGATGCAGTTATATTTGGAGTGCGCAACCGCATATTTTGGGACAACTCGTACACTTCAAATGATTGCCACAGGTACGAAGAGTTCAAAGAAGCCCCAACGATATCAGCACGGGTTCCCTTAGAAATTACTGGTAGAATTTGCCTAAAATCACCCCCACAAACTACAGTCATGCCACCGAATGGTCTATTAGCACTATCGGCATACCGGCTTTTCAAGATGTCACGTAAACTCCTATCTAATGCTTCAAAGCAATGCCTGTGAGTCATCGGTGCTTCGTCCCATACTATCAACGACGTCTTCAACAACAGATCAGCCAAATGAGTTCCATGTTTAATATCACAAGTTGAGGTAGCCGTCAAAGTTAGTGGGATCCGGAACCTCGAATGAGCAGTCCTTCCATGTGGCAACAAGAGGGCGGCGATACCAGAAGATGCAACAGGTAATACAATTTTTTGTTCAGCACGGATCTTAGAAATAACGGTGTTCCACAAATATGTCTTCCCTGTACCGCCTCGACCTTGTATGAAAATAAGTTTACCACTATCATTGTGAACTGAATCAATTATAGCATTATAAGCGTGAAGCTGACAATTATTGAGTGTGGGCAACAAACCCTCATGCAACCCCATTTGTTCAGATGGATCAAAGTTATGTTCTTCATTTAGCAAACGGTTACGCAGCTGGTGTAGAAGTTCTCCATTTGGCAACGGCATCCCACTAATATCTCGCAAACTCTTCCCCATTTTCATCATAAGTTCCTCGATTTCGACGAGTGTACAAGCTTCAAGTTGTTCATCGGTGAGGATCAATCTATGAGCATTGTATTTCTTTCTCTGCATATACGCTATGTCTTCAGATAAAACATCGTATTGCAAGCGCCACAACCTCGCAGGATCAGCAACTTGACAATGTACCAAAATCGTGACAAAAAGTCGACGAAGTTCATACCCGGACGCCCAAACAGCAGCTTCCTCCAAACATTCATGCCATTCATGGTCATCTTCCAGTAACCCGAGTGCATAGCACGCCGCTTTGAATGTTGGACACAACACACCATCGACAGTGCGTATATCCTCATACGACATGCATCCCTTTGCATGGGTCAGTATTGAGCGTAAGTAGAATTTTTCACCCGAGGATGGGTGTGTATAATATATTCGGCCAACTGCAATTCCTTTTTGTCTTGGAGCCCATTTTTTTTACTTTGGCCTTCCAAACCCACTCGGTCGGGAACTCTGCATAAGTCAAATGACGTGCATCAGGACATCTCTTGTTTGTTTCCATCCATTCAGTGAATTTCGTCCTCTCCACACCGGGTCGATTGACGATATTAGGTATAGGCAAATCCCCAGGGAAAACGACCATATGTTGACCGGGTAAGTGGAAAGGGAGTCTTTCAACGGCTGGGTACCTGTAGTTCACATCAAATTTGAAAATTCGCCAGCATGCCTCCGATGCAGAAATGTACCTACAATCGAGGAACAACTTGATCTCATCACGTTCACGAGCCTCGCCAGAATTTTCGAAAGTCGCAACAGCTCTGTCAGAACCTTTATGCAAATACTTGAACAAATATTTTATGGCTCTAGAATGGTTGCAAATCTCCACATTTATATGTGCATTATATTTTACAGAAATATCTCGATTGTATGGCACAACATGCCGATTTTCAAGCAAGCCACCTTTTTGCGTAACTGTAATGTTGGTCTTACGCCTTCTATATACTGGGAATCCAGCAGAATCAATATGTGTGCTTGTCTCCCATTCCTTAGGGTAGCTTTTCGAGCAACGTCCCTTGACCATACACGGACAATTAGGGAAATCAATACCACAAGGGCCATGTAACATGAAATTAGTAACTACATTGAACGCAGCAGGATCAGCTAGTTTATCGGGTATCTCAGCGCACACCATGTTGTCAATCTGTGGAGGTGCAGGATTTTTGTAACCGGGGGCCAAGAAAAGCAATATATGTGCATGAGGCAAACCTCTCTTTTGGAACTCAATAGTATATAAACTTGAAGCCACGATTGCATTATTAGGAGGGATAAGTGAAGATATAAGAAGGAAAAGAAAACGTAACACTTACATGACATTACTACTCCAAAAGGACGTGCTTCCTTTAAATCCTCCATCAATTGATTTAATTTGATCTTAAATATTCGCGCAAACACGTCATGTCGATTCGTATCACCTTTGCAATTGATTAATCCCAACATCTCGTCAATCTCTGGCCATTTTGGATTGCAAGTGAAGGTCAAAAAAATATCTGGGTACCCAGCCCACCTGCATAAGGCCATTGCATCTTGATAATTTTGCACTCGGTATCGAGGCCCACCCGTGTGACTTGACGGTAATATTATAGATTTCCCAACCTTGCTAGCATCCGTGTCCCCACGACCCATAGCGTCTGCCAATCCCGAATATAACTCAGCACGCACTGTTGATTGATTCTTACGCGCCCACCTCATACGACCTATTTCAATTGACATATAGGCATCAACCATATATTGTTGGAGAAGTCTGCCCGATTTAAGCAAGGTATGACCTTCACACATGCGTTGTTGGAACCGGTAACAGTAGAATTGTCGCATAGTCACACATTTACGAGACAATGCAAGCGGGTTAGGTTCAATATTTGTACGAAACCCATCCTCACCGTAGGGGTGAATCAATGGATAAGACAACGCCATGAACGAAGGGTGCACGTCACTTATACGCTTGAGACCAGTGGAACAATGATCAACAATGATGTCTTTTCCGTTTTCGGTATCCTCAATATCGCCAACAACTAAACCCGCCACCTCATCATGAGTTGGCCTGTTATATTGTCGTCCATCTTTTGATCGATCAATCACAAGTCGTAAGCTAAATTGGTCTTCAGGGACTTCGTTGTATCGGTCGCGTGCCATACGAAAGGTCTTAGCGAGGACATTGTGCTCATCTAACATCGCCGACAAAGACGACACGAGGTGCGAGTCGATGTCATCTCCACTGTGTGTCCCTCCCAATGCACTCATCCTATTCGCAATCTCGTTTTGCGTGTCGTATATGTAGAGTTGCACAAACTTTGGTCGTTCACCAGGTACAGGCAATAAAGAACCAATCGTATGATAGTTATGCCCACTAACCCTATAAACATAAGGACCGCCACCTCGATTAACAGACGGGTCAACCCGGACACCGCTTGAGGTCATACCGAAAATGCAGTTAAGTCTCCTAACGTCAGTGCGGTAGCGTTGCTGGACATGATTCGACGGTCCATTCAATAAATTTGCCAAAAGTGGAGGTGGTTCTGGTATTGGTGGTAGGACAACACGACCACCAGAACAACACAACATGAACTCTGCAGGTGCTGACTTACTACGCTTGTTAGCTCGTTCCTCATACCACATAATGGCACCACAAGACGGACAAATACATGTAGGCTTTCCTATCGACCATGGCCCCTCAACTAAACAATCGACATTGATAAAATAAGCAAACAAGCAGAACAATCAAGTTGTATTAGACCGACACATCAATGAGGTTTCAAAATATGTGTGTACCTGCATGTAATGTAGAATGCGTCTTCACATTTGACACACGACGGGACGTTGAAGGAATATCAGATGTGGAGGAGAGAGGTACGGTGGGTAATACTGGGAATAAAAATAAAAATAATGGGATGAGACACAATATTGCAAACACTTCAGGCAAACAAAACAATTACAAGAATGGAAATAGTAAACAAATTGTAAGGGAAGTAAAAAAGACAGTTTGACAGCATACAACACTACAATTATCAGTTTGACAGCATACAGCACTACAATTATCAAGTGAGAAAATTCATCCATAATGATAATTCACAAAAAAAAAAGAATGATAAAAAGTAAATAACCCTAAGGTGATATAACACTAATATCTAACCCCATCCGCCAATATATAATTGGTTTCAGTGATGCATTACTAATACTGACCCCGTTGTTAAGTTGTTACCTATTGAGTTGTGGACATGGTTAGTCACAATAGAGGTAGAATCATCCTGCAAAACTTAAATAGGATTATATAAATAAGCTAAACTATCAGGATCAAGCTATAGTGACCATAATATGTATGCATTTTTAGCGGATATAATCAAATACTAATGAGGGATCATGTCGTGTTGATGCAACAGCAAACAAACCATCAATAAGTGGGAAAAAATACATCATACTTGCAACAAAACATTCTCAAACATTCGATGTTACAACTATTACAATTGAACACAGCAACACCATACATTCTTTAAAAAGTACACAAGATACCGTGGATAAGGCAGCAAGCAAAAAACGTTCGATGTAAAAGATGGACAATACCTAGACGAACAAAACAGTACCTGAAGGGGGCCCCGAAGCAGACACCATGTTATGACGGGATTCGCACTGCGCGGTGTTAGGAACGACCACACTTGGACGGGATTGACCCGAACACTGCATAGCTGTAAAGAATTGCAGAACACGACGTTTACGACCTACATTTGCAGTATATCGGCGACCTATCCCCTTGTCCATCATATACAGCTTCCGCTTTAGACGGTTATGTTTGCATCCACCGGGAATGAAAGCGGACTGCTCTACCAGGGACGGTGGATGTGATTCCATTATTGCCTCCATGCTTCACCGACGGCACAAACTTAAGATGGATCAAAAGAGCTTCATAACTTGACGTACACAAATGCCAACGGAAGAGGTTGTGCAAGCAATGCACATGAAAGGGTTGTAGACAATGTACATGAAAAGTAACCAAACGGAACACAAACATGGAAGAGCAAAGGTTGACCGTTACGTCAAATGAACGACCACACATAATTACTATGGATACCATTCACTGAAACGGAAAGTTTTGAAGTTGGAAGGTTTGGGGTCCATTCATGATCCAGAAGAGAACTATACCTTGTGAATCAGGCAACACAAATGTATCTGATTTTTGTTTAATTTACTTACACCTCCTTTACCCCTCAGCATTTACAAGTATAATCCATGCTTTAATTATAATTACAGACAATATTACCTAAAACCAAACCATGTCATTACATTATGGAAGGTTGAACGATACAATAAGAATAACATTTTCTGATCATTACCAACAATATAATTTCTAAAACAAATAGGGCAAACCCTCGTCCATTGAGATAAATTGGGTATATCATCAGAAGGATGTGATCATAAAAATTGAGGTCATATACCATCAATGTTAAATAACCTTTTTTCTAATTGATTACTACATATAGCACAACTCTTAATCCCAACCGCATGTCACGCTGCGAGATAACAAAATAAGTCCTTAAAACAATTGAAGTTCACAGATCCCAATAGTTTAATGGTATAGAAAGCAAACATTATAATCTATTATTCTGGTAACATGTAGCTACAAAAATGTAATAGGATATGAACAGAATACAAAACATAACAAATTCGTAGGAAATGGCAACAAGAATGATACGAAATTTAATGCAATGCATATAAACGCGGGACATTTATTCTCAATTGAAACGGAAACCGTCCAACAAACACGGAAAAAGGGGTACGCATAGTGTTCCTTGCAATATAAAGCGTGAAATGAAGTGCGGCACGGCCGCAATTAAGTAGAAAAGAAAACATGCAGATCAGCCAATCAAGCGGTATCTTTGCCGGATTCACTTAACTCAAGAGCACTATTAGATGGAGACTCGGCTGGTGGCATCTCAGTTACACATTTTGCAGGATCATCGCATAGGCCATTAGTCAAACCGTCCTCACACTCATCAACAACCTGGGTAGTTTCATCATCAGATTCATCACACATAAGCCTCCTCATGGAGGGGGCAATCTTTGCTGGAGTGACAGTGGCAACCTCATCCACCCCATCATCCAAAGCATGTATTTCGATGTTTGTCTGGCCATCAAGGGAGTCTTCGGTTGCAGATTTGGAAGCAGCAAACTTAAGCCTACGTCTAGTGGTCTGCTTCTTTGAAGGAGTGACATTAGCAACCTCACCAGTCTTACCGGTCGTATCAACCTCGAACCTCCTCTTCATATTAGGCTGTTTGGCAGGAGATACAGTCGCAAAAAAGCCAACTCCACTGTCAGTAACCAGTGCACCTTTGCCCTTGCGATCACCAGCAACCGCATTGTTATTCAGGTCAACGACACCACCAGATGGAACTACAACCTACATAAAAATACAGGGTAAAGGTTTCAGTCAACCACCAAGCGGGAAAGTGGGAACAAACAGGCACGAAAATAGATTCAAACCTGTCCAGGTACTACACAGTGCTTTTCAGGCAAAGTATCACCAACAGGGAAAAAGTCACAAACCGAGAATACCTCCCCACCATAGCGGAGGTTATAGTCGGACAACTTTATCCTAAACACGTATTCTTGACCACAAAGGTCAAGGATTTCCATGGGAAGTGATACATCATTTGGACCAAGGCGATTGAAAAGCTTCATTGCGGACGAATCGATTATGCGCTCTGCAACCTTATTAAGCAAAACGCATGATATCGTTCCAGTAGCATCGTTAATTTCACAAAGGATCTTGTACCTAACAAAAAAAGCAAGCAGCGAGGATTAGATGAGAAGTAGAATCAGCTATCTAGACAAAGTTTACCCAAAAAAAATTGACCGACAACAAACCATGATGCTTTCAGACCACACATGGACAACATTAATAGCATAACTTACAGGATGAGGGGAGTGGCTGAAATGCAATCGCATACGGCGCATGTGTATGACCCCTCACTGATAGAAACCTTACGCTTGCATCCTTTGCAGCCAAAGTAAAACCAACCATAATTGTTTGACAAAGAACTAATTGTACCAGCAAAAGTTATCATGTAACCCTACGATAAAAAGTGAAAAGGTCAGAACCAACATAGTACTCCAAACAATGCGAGGACGATTAAATAGAGATAAGATGGCTGAACCGGGTTTTCATGTGACCAGGTGCCACTCAGGATTTCAGATATCGTCATTCGGTTGTTAAGCATCGCCTCCTCAACTGATTCTTGTAGTCTAGCAGGAGGGGCCGATAGGTTGACACGAGGGACTTCAGTTGCAAATACATGGGCTAACTTATTCACATACTCATGATCCAAGTTAAGGTAAACTTGGGTGGCTCCAGTAGTTGAGTACGTCATCAGATCTGAAAGGATATCATGTGCAATAAGTTGTGCTAAATTCTAAGACGCCACATGTGAAACGACAAGTAATACCACCAAGTGGTACAAAAAATCAAGGAAAAATGATGCTCACCCCTATACTGTTTCACTTTCATTGAAGAGAAGACAAAAATCAGTGGAGGCCTAGCAGCAGAAATCTTATAATCATCGATGAATCGCTCAGCTGCCTCAGACCACAAGGTAACGACAAAGTTTGGTAGACTGCAGCCCGTATTAAAGTGAGACAATGGCTAAAAATCAAGAATATCCAAGGATAAATGAAGATATACGTACATATCAGACTTTAGTTGTAGATCACGTTTCAAGAAGCCCCCAGCAACAGCCTCGGCATCACCAACACCGACCAAACAGCCAGCAACGTCTACACAAAAAAATAGAGTAAATGAATTCAACATGTCATGTCATATGAATGGAAAACAGGTACGTAAGGGAAGGATCAAACCTGTTAGTACAGTATTGTCATTCACACGCGACATGATAACTGGCAGTGGAGCGAATTGGAAACCGTGCAACGGAATATCGGGGATGAGGCTATCAACCCTCTTAACCGATGTAACCATTGTGAACGAAAGCTTCAACGACCAGTCGATTGGACGATACTCTCCTGATACTGCGGTAACAGTATACCCACGAATAATGTACACATTCCCAGGTGTAAGCATGGCCCGGAACCTTGAAACCACAGTACGCCTAACTTGCGCCCACATGAGCGTACCCTGCAACAAGCGACGGGATCAATCGACAGCAACGACAGTCAAAAACAAAAAAGTAACAAATTTACCAACCTGTTCATCAACGACGATCATGTCAAGACTAAGCAAGTCCTGACGACGGGTATTGACGGCGTCCCAAAGACGGCATACCCTAATCTGAATCGGCTCGGAGCCAGGGCCGGTCTTCAACGTCTTCAAATCAGCGAAACCCATGTTGCACAAAATGAAGGGGAGAACGCAGATGCTTGTTTTAACCGGAAATACCTACAAAGCAAACCACGAACATCCGTGACCAGGGACATCATGACAACAACAGGTTTGGCAATCATACACAGACCGTATCCTATGAAACAAACCAATTGAGGCTATCTACCACACTCCCAAAAACCATTATATTATGTAATAAGATGGAAAGTAAAGTAGAATGCATGAATGGAAATAGACATACACGAACTTGGCCTGCATAATCAAGGTTAGTAACATCAATATCATGAAGCAAGTGCTATAAAATGTACAACCTAATACAAAACAACATCTTCAACGCATAGCAGGAAGCATGAAACCAACATGAGGCGGCAACGGAAAAAAACAAATCAAAGAGACCATGAAAACAACAAAGGACATAGATGCGATTGGAATAAAATCAAGAGGAAACAACTACCTGCAGCAAATCAAACTCAACAACGCGAACGGTCCGATCCAATAACCCCACCGGCGTCCATATATAAGGGGGTCGATCCCCTCATCAATGGAGGACATCAAAGGCATGGGGTCGATCCGAACAGCCTCGCGATGTCAAAAGACGGGACCTAAACGGCAGGAACAATAATTAACGTGCAAGGAAAAGACGGAAGCAGAGGAAAGAAGAGGGGCACAAGGCAGCGCTAGAGATGCGATATGCAAGTAGGGCTACACCGCGAGAGTGGGGGAGAGGAGCGTGAGTGGCCCACGAGAGAGCGTTTAGACTGCACTTGGATTATCCTTTTATATATATAGCTTTTGCTTTTTTGATGATACAACAAATGTTGGTCTTTAAAACAAAAATAAATAAATAATATCTCTTAATTTTGTTTATCTTTATACGATATAAAGATAAAATATAAGAGAAATGGTAATTTTGTGTTTTTATTATTATTACAAAAAAATGTATCGCATAGCGTTTTGTGGTCATTTTTATTCTTTTAATTAATATTATGTGCCTTCTAGTTATTCACTCGTAGGAAATGTAACAGCGACAAAACACAAATATATCGGCATTGCACCCATGTTCATCATCACATACCAACATGTGAGTGTGAGATAGAAACGAAATTGATATCAGAGAAGCACGTGAAAAAGAAGCAGATGTTTGTTTTATTTTTAATTCTAAAATTCTAAAGATAAAATCGCCAGTTTTTTAAAATATAACAAAATAATAAAACATTTTTACTATAGTCGAAAAAGATGACTACAAGTTACAAAAAAAATTGTATCGCACAACGTTTTGTGGTCATTTTGATTCTTTTAATTAATATTATGTGCCTTCTAGTTATTCACTCGTAGGAAATGTAACAACGACAAAAATCAAATACATCGGCATTGCACCCATGTTCATCATCACATACCAACATGTGAGCGTGAGATACAAACGAAATTGATATCAGAGAAGCACAAGACAAAGAAGGAGATGTTTGTTTTTATTTATGAAGGGTGGGATCTGAAACCATCTTATTATTGCCCTCGCCGACGTTGCCTGGCTAATAGCGTCTCAGATCATCTTTAAGTTAACTGAGTTTCACATTCATTTTTTTGTTATTTAATCATATGACAAAACTATAGGTAAATTTATACTCCAATACAGTTTGCCGAGAACATCAATTATTTTTTATAAAGACGACAACCATTATTCAATCAAACTGATAATAAAACATACAAAACAATTAGCACAACATATCACAAACACAATATTTGAAATTATATTGCTAGTTCAGAGACTCAACCTCCCAAATATGCAAATAGTTAACTACTTTATTCAAATACAAGGTCACTGACCGGTATAAGGGCATAGTCTGCGCATGGAAGAAACTAAACAAGCCACGACAAAAAAAAAGGCAGGAAAGGGTAGACAGCTGAAACGGGTCGAAACAGAGTGCAATCAGGTAGCTGGGGCAGGGACTGGGTTGAGATGGCTACCACCATGAACACGGCGACCTTCGGCAGGACCAGCAGGGACATCGTTGCAAGGGGTCGAACCAAGGCCAGTACTATCAGGCACATGAACCTGCATAGAGACAGCATGAGCAACGCGGGACAACAACATGGAAAATGGAAACATGAATAATGCATAAATTCAACAAACCTCTGACAGTACGACATGCCTTAGCGCGTAATCAAGTTCCATATCAGGAGCAAATGCATCGCAAACAGCGAACATGTCACACCCGTGCGAAATGTTGTAGCCACTAACCTTTAACCTGAAAATATATTTTCTCCCAGCAAGATCAGATACTTCAGGTGGCAGGGCACCATTATTACCGGGATTACGAAGGTGCAAACGATCGGCTGGAGCACCAATAATGCGTGACGCATTACGATTGACGGCAATACACAAGATTTCCCCAGTATCGTCGACGGCGGTGAACACTAACCTGTACCTAGCATGGCAAATTATTGAAGAAGTACCGGGGAATGATGGGACGCAAGACAACAGAATCATAAATGCACATACCAATCAAGACTGAACCAAAAGCCAAACGAACCACAAACGGATTCCAGGAGTAAAATAAACATGAAGTCATACATGTCCAAAAGTCAATTGAGCTAACAAAGTTTGTAGGGAATCCACACCCATCGAATACAATAAAATAAGGAGGAGGTTCGAAACAATAACATGCTTAGGATATAAATGTGACCCAGTCTATATAAACATCAACCACAAGGAACAACTTAAATTATGGGGCACAGATCAACACAATCACGAACACACATATCCAATTCAAACCAACCCAAAATCCCAACGAACCATGAACGAATGAACAAAAAACGGATAAAGCTAGCACACAAGTATAGACGGTATTGCTTACAGGATACGTGGGTTGTCTGAACTTGTATTGCACGTCGTGCACGTGTAAATGCCCGTCTGGTACGACACTTTACGCGAACACACCCTACAGGCAAAATAAAACCACCCAACCTCTCTAGAAAAAGACGCAATGGTACCAACGAACGTGAAAGTCTGACCCTATAGAAACAACTAATTAGAGTGGGAAAGAGACAAAGGATCAAATCGAAGGAAGCACACAACTTTATGGAAAGTAACGTACCAAACTGGCACCCGACCAACACGTGTTGTTGATCTGCGCTATGGTCAAGCGTGTGTCAAACAGGGCTGCAGCAGCAGAATCTTGTGGGGCAATAGGAGGGGCCAACAAATTACCCACCGGGGACAAACGTCCACATAAAGTGGCCACGCTTCGCACGTAGTCAGTAGCCACATCAACAAAAACGTGAGTAGCAGGTGTAGACAGGAAGACAAAGGCACCTACCCAAAGGACAAAGGGAAGACAGACAGTACGATAAATAAATTAACATATTTGTAAATGCACTAAATGCGGAACAAACCAGGAAAATGACCAAGAACATACCCAAGTAGTGCCGGACTCTAACTGATGTAAAAACGTACACCACAGCATCTTGCGCAACTCTTGACCTGGATTTGGCGATGAAACTTCGGGCAGATTCACCAACAAGAATTATCCTAAACCTGGACGCACTAAAACAGAAATGCACAATTATTGGTATAGGTAGGCGCACAAGAATATTGATCAGAGAGTGCATGACATACAAATCAGATTTCATTTCCAAGTCGACCTGGGTCACAGGATCCGAATTCACAGCAGACCCGACATAAGCAGCAACAGTCACACACCCAGCTATATCTGACAACAAAGTAACGTCAGCTGAAGGACAAGTCTTTATAATAATGGTACATACATTGAACACCCATAAACTGTACAACACATACACCGACACTATCAATACAAGCGAAACATTATCTAACACACACATGAATTTGTGACACAACACGCAGAGGAACAAAACAACTATACGAACCGACAATGGAATAAATGACCATGTAAAGGAAGAGAACACACCTGTGAGAACACGACTGCCCGTACTACGATGCACCAAGGTCGCAAGGGGAACGAATTGGAAAGCATGCGCAGGGAAACCAAGGCCGACGGAGTTAACGGCCCTCGCCGAGGTCAGCAAGGTAAATATCAGTTTGTAACACCGGTTCACGGGTCGCGGCTCATTAAACAACCTAACCACGCTGTAATTCCGAAAAACATATATGCACCCACAGTGTAACACATGCCTGAACCTCTGTATTAAACTGTGTTTTATTTGTACCCACATAAGTGCACCCTGTAAAAAGGATGTATGACAGATCACAAACACATAACACCAATGCAAAGGTACAGAGCAACAATGTATTGGCCCAATAGGAATAAAGAGAAAAATACCTTTTCGTCTATAACGACCATGTCGAGTCTATTCACCGTGTTCCCAGTTGCAGAAACCACATCCCACATTCGATGAATCCTAACCCGGATGGGACCACAAACAGCAGCAGTGGACAAGGATCTCAAAGGAACAAAATCCATGGAAGCAACACGTCAAAAGGGGGAAAACCTGTAACATGATACAATGAGCAATTGCCACAGCTCCATAGCATTCAACATCCCAAATGAATAGCACCATCAATATCATGGAAAAAAAATCAAATCCATAGCATTCAACATCTCAAATGAATAGCACCATCAATATCATGGGAAAAAAAAATCAATCAACCATCAAAACAACAAAGGACGAAGATGCGATTGAAATAAAAATCAAGAGGAAACAACAACCTGCACCAAATCAAATTCAACACCTCAAATGAATAGCACGGTCAATATCATGGAAAAAAAACCAAATCAACCATCAAAACAAAAAAAGGACGGAGATGCGGTTGAAATTAAAATCAAGAGGAAACAACAACCTGCAGCAAATCAAATTCAACATCTCAAATGAATAGCACCATCAATATCATGGAAAAAAAATCAAATCAACCATCAAAACAACAAAGGATGGAGATGCGATTGAAATAAAAATCAAGAGGAAACAACAACCTGCAGCAAATCAAACTCAACCACGCGAACGGGCCGAGCCAATAACACCACCGGCGTCCATATATAAGGGGGCTGATCCCCTCATCAATGGAGGACATCAAAGGCATAAGGTCGATCCGAACAGCCGCGCGATGTCAAAAGACGGGACCTAAACGGCCGGGAACAATTATAACGTGCAAGGAAGAGACAGAAGAAGATGAAAGAAAAGTTGCACAACTCAGCGTGCGAGAAGCGATATGCGAATAGGGTTAGAACGCGAAAGTGGGGGAGAGGAGCGCGAGTGGCTCACGAGAGAGCGCGTAGACTACACTTGGATTTTCCTTTTAGATATATAATAGATAATAGATAAGGTGGGTGCGCTGCGCGATGCGCCGCGCTTATTGTAATAGTCACCCTTTAAACAATATTTACGATAATATATAATACGGATTAATTAAAATACAATTTTATTTTCTTCGTACATACTTGAGAGAACTGAACTAGTCTTTGTAACCTACGAACTCTATTTTGTTGATATCAAATTTTCATAAGCGTAATTTCAAATATATACCTAGTGAGCCAACTATTTTCGTTATTGAACTTTGCAATAAATTCAACCCTAACAATCGGCTTAGAGTCATTGAACGTGTTAAACAAAAATGTAATGTTTTTCTTAATATAGACAATTTAAGTAAAGTCTTTTTTCTATCGTTTGATTGAAATGATCAAACAATTTCCTCACTTTCTGT
This sequence comes from Erodium moschatum, assembly GCA_036897745.1. Lineage (NCBI taxonomy): Eukaryota > Viridiplantae > Streptophyta > Magnoliopsida > Geraniales > Geraniaceae > Erodium > Erodium moschatum. Next base: position 23,207 of record JAYMSV010000067.1, read on the forward strand.
CTATTCGTTAGGAAGCGTTTACGGGAAGTGATTTATTAATGCCACTAATCAAGGAATAAATGAAGGGGAAAACCACAATAGTGTCTTATGAATGCTAAAACACAATAGAGTTAGAAGAAAATGAAATATTATTTAATTATGAAATTGATCCAAAGGTCTACTATATTATTTAATTATGAAATTGATCCAAGAGCCTAATAAGACATTACATTATATAAAAATACTATTATAGCAAAAATAGTTATCCACTGGTATCATCAGATCCATCACACTCTGATTCATCACCATCGAATTTCCTTTTTTTCGACGACATATTGACACCATTATCTTCAATGGCAGCACCAAATCTTTCCCTTTAGAGCGTGTACGAAGTACCTACAAAAAAAAACAGGTTGTAATAT
>JAYMSV010000068.1:0-23549 GCA_036897745.1 Erodium moschatum
TACTGCAAAATGATGAGTGTTATCAGAGATAATAAGCCAAAGCTGTAATCTCCTTTTTTCTAACAGACGACGGTGGACAATACTTTGTGCACCTTAAAAGCGTGGACAAAAGATAAGGTCTTTTTTCGGCCGAAATACGTTAGGGTAGGTTTTGACAATTAACCCTTGTTCTTTATATCAAGTCATATTTGAAAAATTGTTCCTATACAGCTAAAGTTCGGTTGAAGGGCGTGCGTATTGGTGTAACCCTATCTTGGGTATTCTTTTTACAGGTAGATACTGTCAAATCATTTCCTCATTTTTTTTTCTATTCCACCTTATGGTGTTATTGTCAAACCCCAGATTATCGATAACTCTTTTTTGTACTGATATTGCTGCCATAACTTATCCTAGAATATACTTTTTGTTTGTATTGCATCTGGATAAAAATGTATTGTTTTCTATGCATCAAGTAGACTGCATTAAGGAAATAATATTCAGTTTGTGTGCTTGTTATCTCTTAAGATTAAAGGGCTTGCTTTTCCACTCATAATATTTTGGAGACATGTCATCAATGTTTATCTTGAGGCCTTTTTAGATTAGAAAAAAAGTACGTTTTGGGGTTGATTTTACTTGAGTTTGTGGACTCTTGTACATATTTTTGGAGTAATTAGGCTAAGCTTGAATTGTGCAGTTTGCAGTTCTCTCAATTTATTTCATTATACGTGTAGCAATGGTTCTTTTGTTTAACTTTATCATGCAGGCCATTCATCTTAAGTATCAGCAAGCAGATAGTGAGCTTCAAAACTTCGCTTTGCAAGTCATAGACATGCTCCGTGAAGAAACTATTGATGCCCATGCACTGGTACTCTAATTAAATCTGCTGCTTTAACTCTCTCTCTGTCTATACCTTCACCCCCGAGTGAATTTATTATGAAGACAGCAGTAAAATGTTTCTTTTGGATGTATTGCTTCAAGGGACTAGTGAAAAAAAACTATACTAAAGCTTCTGGTTGTGTTACTATACGAGTTGAGACTCGAAGTTAAAGTTCTCTTGATAGTTGTCATCATAGGCTGTAGTTGAGACTGTTGGCGTACTTATGTGTTTGTGGAACATTTGATAAAGACACATTAGAGCAGTGTTAGATCTTCAGACATGATAGGATGGACAAAGTAATAGGGTTCCTGATTTCCTATCATGGTTCTTTGAGTAGCATCTAATAAATTATAAAATTTTCAAGCATTACATGTTAGGTGGACTTGTGTTAAAACTATGAGGGAGCTAATTAGGGACGCGACTTTCTGAACAAGAGCTGGTTATTTTTAGTTGAAGATAAGCTTTTGGAAAACCAACTAAGGTGATTCGATATGGGCAATGTAGGGAGATTAGTTCCTCCACGAGAAGATGTGATATAATTCAGTTAGGGAAGTGAAGAATATGCCAGGGTTAGACCTGTAAGCTAAAACATAGGTGGCTGGACATGGGCAACATAGGGGGATTAGTGACTCCACGAAAAAGGTGATGGAGTTCTGTCAGGAAAGTAGAAAAAATGGCAGGGTTAGACCTTAGCTAAAATCGGAATTAGTAAGAATATACACGATAACACATGATTTATGACAGACATATCATCAGAAATGACGGTGGAATAAAGACCTCAGGGTGTTTTGCAAAAGGATTTATGAGCCAACTCCAACTTTGTATGGGAACTTGCTCAGTGGTTTTTCCGCCTAGTACAACCATTATGTTTGTTTTTAGGGTTAATTGCTAAAAACTACATTATGTATTGTCCACGCTTATAAACTACACTATTTTTTGACCACAGTCGTTTACTTACAAAATTTGGAATATCCGTTAAAATTAGGGACGTGGACAATACATAATGTAGTTTTTTTGCAATTAACCCTTGTTTTTATATTCTGAAATCAATTTTTATATGTATGCAATATAGAATTTAGTGATGTAAATTGTCAACTGATGCTTGGTTTAATTATTTAGATTTTATTAACCATCTAGTTGCATCTCAGAAATGCTTTACAAAACCAGGTTACTGACCTTTACGTCTCTTGGATTTGTGAAGGCATGTGTTCTTTACATTCTTCGAGTTGGTGTTACTGATCAGATGACTGAACCTAATCAGAGGAGCTTTCTAGTGCTAATTGCAAACCAGGTTTGCTGAAGTAATCAAGATTAGATCCGTAATTTATGAAGTTTTTTTTAATCTTTTGTTACTGCCCATGTGATTATACCAAATTATACCATGTAAAAACACTTATTTCTTTATCTGGAAATTTGCAGCTACAGTCTCCGGATGGCACCCCTTCCATGAAAATTGCTGTGTTGCGAACCTTGTCTTACACTCTGAAAACACTTGGAGAGGTGAGGTGTGATAGTTCTTGTAAATTCTCTGGTTAATCTTGATCTAAAATTTGTAGTATTTCCTTTTTCTTCTTTCTCAGTCTTTTCTTTCTTTTTTTTTCTTGTTCAACACTCCTACAATGCTTTTGATAAGTCTTAACAAATAAAAATGATAATAGCATTTCTCTGACCTTCATGTTTTGTTCTTCATACTCTGGTATAATTTACCACTGTTACATGCATATTGACTTCTAGGAGATGCTATGTCAGGAACAGTTTCATCTTGGCACACCTTTATTTGTTTATTTATTTTTACCGAAGTCATATTTTGTTTGGTTTAAAGTAGCTTAAAATAATTATTTAATGTAGTGGTATGTGTGATGTTCTTCCTTGGATAGTGTCTGGCTTAAGTCTAGTCCTCTAAAATGTATTTTCAAACTATGCTCAAATGAATCTTTCTATAAATGAAATGAAAGATGGAAATATTGTTTGTCTCCCATCCCATGTTATAGAATTTATTCTACTTCCCGACAGTCCTTGGAAAGTAAGTGCATTCTGCTATATAATCCCTTTGCATGCATACTTTCTTTCTTTATATATTTACATATTAGTTGTTATATAGTTTGTAAAAAAGTAATGTCAACTGTACTTGTGGAAATTCTCATTATTATTCTGTAACTGGATAATGCTCACTGTAATATGAGTTTACCAAACAAAATTGTGCTACTCGAAATGGGTTCAAACTTTAAACGGTAGTGCTGATAGGAATGTTAAGGATAAATTGTGTTGTACGTCAGTGGGTTTATAATATCGTGGCTCTTGTAAAATGATATCTTATTTACTGAACTGGTCTTTAACCTTGCCTTTTAAGGTTCCATCTGAGTTCAAGGAAGTTCTTGGTAATACAGTTGTCGGAGCAGTATCTCATTCTTCACCACTTGTAAGTTCTTAATTGCGTTCCTCTAACATTTGAAGCTCAGGTGTCTTTCTTCGCCACTTGTAAGTTATTAATTGTGTTTCTCTTGCACTTACCACTATTAAGTTATTAATTGTGAGTCATTCTCACCACTATTTTTTGGCAATTAATTATTTTCTAAACAATGAAATTACTCATCATTGTATATTTAATTAGAAAATTTTAAATCATGTTATTCTCTGATCTTAGGAAAATCATAAACAGTTTATTGAGACTTAGCTATAAAAATGCCAAAGGGGCTTTAACTGGTGGCCATGGTTTGTATTGCTTGTACCTTATTTTTGTTTGTTTAGGATATCAATTGATTTAAATTTTGTTTTTATTATTTACATTACATCCTTTCCGTGTTTCCATGAACTTGTTTTGAAATAAGTGTTAACTTCTTTTGCTTTCTGTTATTAGTATACTTCTTCATCTTAAAAAAAACTATTATATTTGCGTTGGCTGACCCCAGACTTTTCGATTCAATCAAACTAGATTTCACACTTCTGTATTTTTCTTGAATTGATTTTCTTTTGCATCAAACCATTGACTTCAAAGTTTAATTGTAGGTCCGTATAGAGGCTGCTTTGACATTGCGTGCTTTGGCTGAAGTTGATCCTACTTGTGTTGGTGGTTTAATTTCCTTTGGGGTGAATACCTTATCTGCATTAAGAGAAAACGTTTCCTTTGAAAAGGTAAGGCTATTGATATGACTGTAAGATCCTTTGTCTTCTTCCATCATTTGAAAAGGCACTATTTGTGCACTTTCACTAAGTCTTGTCATTCGGGACATTTTATTTATTTCTTTTGTTTATTTTTTGTAAACTTTTGGTCTCCTGTTTAATATTGTTTCTAATAGTGCCTTTGAAGTATCCCAATTTGATGGGTTCATCAGCTTACAACTTGGCAATTAGTGAATAGGATTGCATTGCTTTCACGATTTCTATACTCTGATCTTGTTTAAAGTGTTATGTCAATGTATTTAGTTGTGGGCATACTGAAATGAATCTCGAAGGGCAAATCAAAGCCATTGTTTGCGGAATAGAAGTCTGCATTTCTTAATCTTCTATATGGGAGGTGCCAATTGTATGAAGATATAGAGATGAATAAGTACACAATATGCATAATTCTGATGTTTACTTGATGATTAATAATGTATAATTTGTCACCGGTGAATGCCAGTTCTGGTTAATGTCTTTTTCCCTCTTACATGTTTGAAAATCAGCCTCTTTTTTCTAATTTTCTTGGAAAAATGAATGGGTATGTGACGGGTGATTATAGAAACTGTAATGCATGGTATTGCCTTATTGAAGCAGTATGAAGTTTCTTCAGGCTGTCTAGATTCAAAGTATACAATATGGCATGTGAAAAGGACCACTTTGTTTTCTAGTGTTTGTATTTCTTGAGCTTATCAAACTTGACATTATTGTTCTCGTGAAATAATTGTAGCTAATTTTCGGGGTAGTCAGTATACTTTGTTTCATTTTCTTTGAATATTTTATTGTTTCATCTTGATTACATGACTTTTTAATTTTCTATACTACAGGGTAACAATTTAAAACTCGAGCTCGATAATTTGCATGGGCAAGCTACAATATTGGCTGCGTTGGTCTCTGTTTCCCCAAAATTATCTCTTGGTTACCCTGCAAGGTAATATCCTAGGTTTCTTCGGTACTTACAATTTTTGGTGGATCCGTGAACTATTGTCAGGCTCTTCTTATGTATTAGAATTTAGAGGGCCAACTCAACCAAAAGCTTAAGTGATAGACGATGACGGACCAATTATAGTTCTATACTCTGACACCCCCCTCACGGACAATCCCTTTTTAGGTTTGGATGTGAACCTCGTTATCTTTAAGATAATAGGGAATAGTTGGGCCTCTTAGAGGAGAAGGGGATATTAGAGTCCATTGAAAGGAGAGTCAAGGGTTTTGAAGATAGTACATTATAGATGGCCCATTCGGAGTATATGATATAACAAAGAGAGAATTAACATATGTTTTTTTTTGGAGGTCCTGGGATTCAAACTCGTGTCCGTGAGTTACAAGCTCTGATAGCATATTAGAGGACCAACTCAACTAAAAGCTTAAGTTGATAGATGACAGACCAATTATAATTTTATACCAGTGTCAGATGTTTGTTGTGGTGTTACTACATGCTCTGTCCTCTTTTGGCATTCTTTTGGTAGTTAAGTTTCAAAATTACTCTTTTGAGATTTTCATAATTATATTATTTCTTACTTTGTTTCTCATGCATACTTCTTTTTTTCATAACAACTTCATTTCATTCAATAAAGAAACAGTCAGGGCAAGACAGTGAGAGATGCAAAATGCTGGTGAAAGTTGTTTACTGAAATAGAGACAAATTGCATTGAAACATAAACCATTAAGGTTGATCTTTTAGCTGTGGAACTTGACCCAATATGTGTAGCTCAATTTTAAAATTCTATCAACACTAAGCTAGATACCTTAAGATTATATTATTTGATATTTAAGTATTATTTGTATTGGACACCAATAGTAAACAAATGCCTGTTTCTATCATGTTATCTCATCCAGGTTGCCCAAATCAGTCCTCGAAGTCTCAAAGAAAATGCTGTCAGAACCTAGTCGGAACCCTGTGGTTGTCACTGTCGAAGAGGAAACTGGATGGTTACTTTTATCATCACTATTGGCTTCTATGCCGAAGGAGGTTTGCTTGAATCTTTGTTTCATTCTATTAGCATAACCTTCTCTCTCTCACACAGTGCGATCTTTGCATGTAGGAGCTTGAAGACGAAGTCTTTGATATTCTTTCTTTATGGGCTGCCATTTTCTCAAGAGATCCAGAACGTGAAATTAATCAAACTCCTGATTTAGCAACCAGGATAAGGTAAGTGATTATGCAAAATCTTTTCGGCTGTGACATTTATTATTATGATATACAATTTTCTATTGAGTGACATGAAGTAATCTTGCTTCAGTTACCCTGCTCTGGTCTTCTATCTTGTTCAGTTTTTTTAAAATAATCATAGTTGATCTTCTCCTTTTGCCATTATAGTGTGTGGTCCTCCGCAGTTGATGCACTCACAGCATTTATAAGATGCTTCATTTGTACTGGTGCCGTGAATGATGGGGTCTTACTTCAGCCAGTACTGGTATACCTGAGCAGGTATGAGTCTTCAGTATGTGTGTAGTGGTTATGTAGGTTTCAAATCTCACCTTTTGGCTTACAATCTGAACTATCCCCATTTAAGAGTTTGGTAGCTTTAGTTATTTATCTGTAATAATTTAATATAAGATGTTGAAGTATGAACCCACATCCACTAAATATAAGAATAAAGAGGCCCCTTATAAGAGGGAGGGCCACAACAACTAGCAAGGTTGACCTTTTAGTTGTGGAAGCCCGACCCGATATAAGTGGCTTATTTCAAACAGAAACTTACATGGTATCAAAGCCTGGTTTGGCCCATGGCCCGTTTGTCACCTCCACCCTGTGGCCTCCGGTCCATATGCAGATGTCCAATCCTGCTATGCCCACGTGTAGATATCCAGTGAGGGGGAGTGTTGAAGTATGAACCCACATCGACTAAATATAAGAATAAAGAGCCCCTTATAAAAGGGAGGGCCATACCCAACTAACAAGGTTGACCTTTTAGGTGTGGAAGCCCGACCTGATATAAGTGGCTTGTTTCAAACAAAAAATTACATAAGAAAATACCACAAATAAGGCTCAAAACCATCGTACAAACTGCTGTTTATAAGAGTGGGAATTTTGAAACTAGAGCTCTGCTGTATATACATATATTGCCATTCTGATAAATGATGCAAAGCAGGGTTTTGTCATGCATATCGACACTAGTATCCAGAGCATTGCCAAATATGAAGTCCGCAGTAAACATACTCATCATCAGAACATTAATGGCATACCAGTCCCTTCCTAATCCAATGGCTTATAAAAATGATCACCTCCAAATTATTCAGTTGTGCTCAACTCCATTCAGGTAATGGTTGTCTTTAGTCAATTTCCTTTTATTACATCACACTTTCTGTCACTTCTTAATCTATTTTTAAGTTTAAATTTTAATTTTCTTCTATAGATAAAATTGTAAGTTTCAGTGATTGATTGATTACTTGCACTTCTATGCTGAATCAGGGATGCTTCTGGATGTGAGGAAAGCTCTTGCTTGAGGTTGCTGTTAGACAAGAGAGATGCATGGTTGGGGCCTTGGACTCCTGGAAGGTATCTATATTTCATTTTACCAGACTACTATATGCCTCTTAAATTGTGTCTGTTAAGCTTCCTTACATGTGTCCTTATGAGGTGGATGATGTTGCTCTGCATGCCAGTTTTTATTCCAAGGATACTGAAAATGTTTTTTGTTTATATTTCAGGGATTGGTTTGAAGATGAACTTCGTGCTTTTGAAGGTGGAAAAGATGGTCTTCTACCTTGTGTATGGGAGAATGAGCCTTCTATTTTTCCTCAGGTATTGATGTTTCTTTGCAGTTGGTGGTTTAGGAAAGTTAAACCTGATGTTATTTTGAATACCTCTGATCGTTGTTGGAAGTCGTTGTCAGAAATTGCTTTTAGCGTGATGATATCTAATAATTTTTTGTGAACATGTAACAAACTAAATTGATCTTTTGACCAAGATCATTAATTCCCCTTCTGATGACAAAGGAATGTGTAGTCAAGAAAATCAGTGTCATATCTTTGGTAAGAGGAAGCAAACTTTATCACAATCACAATTGTGAATTTTATCAGCTATATACCATCAGGAACCAATTATTATTACACTGTCAGATTTAACAGAAGAGAGTCTCCTTTCATCTAAATTCCATGGTTGTGAATAACAGAGGAATAACTCTCTTATAGTACTGAAAGTTTGCCAAAAATGTACAGATTTTTTGTACTGAACAGCAAGAATTATCAATAAAACGTTGAATTTAACTGTACCAAATTATTTTATCGTATTAAATGATATTTTGTAGATAGACTGCAATCCAAAGATGTTGGGTTTCAGCTTATCCACGAGCCTATATCGGAGATATTATCTTATCATCCTTGTTTCTCACTATGTATTCGTCAACCCACAACCATGCTTGATTTGGTAGTTTGTTCTACTTAAAAACTTTGCCTCTCTGCAATCGCATCATCTTCGGAGAAGGGAACATGATGATTTATAGGGAAAGATGTCGGTGGACATTACGCCTCTCATATCGATACTGATAATGTTGTTACTCCAACTGCAAAAATTGTTGTTTAACCGTAACTCCAACTGAATTTTGATTTTGTTAATGAAGCCGGATTCCGTAAACAAGACGCTGGTGAATCAGAAGCTCCTCTGTTTTGCCATTATGTTTGCTTCTCAGGTAGGCCAAGTTCCTATATCTTTGATTTTCCATTAAAATACAATATCGGGATGTTCATGCAATCTGAAATTATACATTCCAGGATAGTAGTGGGATGTTGTCACTTCTCGGAATAATTGAACAGTGCCTAAAGGCTGGCAAAAGGCAACAATGGCATTCAACCAGTGTTACTAATATATGTGTTGGATTACTTGCTGGATTAAAGGTGGTTATCATCCTTTCTTCTGCCTACAGCTCATCTCTGTATCCTAGAATCTAAATTGTGCTCATTATTCTATGTTCTTCCTCAGTATCTACTTGCTTTACGTCATCAACCATTAGGACCGGAGATTTTGAGCCTAGCACAATCAATTTTTCAGGTACCAAACCACCAATTAAATTGTTAGGGTTGAATATACTCCCCACAGAAATTCTCTACCATGTTATTGTTGCCTATTGTTGGTGCCTCCCTTTGATGTGCTTGTCTGTTTTAATTTGACAGAGCATTCTGGCCGAGGGAGACATATGTGCATCGCAACGTAGAGCTTCAGCGGAAGGGCTTGGTCTCTTGGCTCGCCTTGGCAATGATATTTTTACAGCAAAGATGGTGAGTAATCTATTTGATGAGATAGAACAGTATCATAAGACACTCTAGAATCAATTGCTGCAGTTACACCGTCTTGGCTGTTTTTTCCCCTTCTCAAAACTCTCTATCAGAACTTTCTAATTTGTATTTCTCTTGATTATTGTAAACAGACTAGATCTCTGCTAGGTGACCTAAATGGGGTGAAGGTGATAGACCCAAACTATGCAGGATCCGTTTCTGTGGCACTTGGCTGCATCCATCGCAGGTATAAAATTAAACTTCTTTCCATATATATATATGTATGTTATAGTTCAGTTATCTTACTATATTTCCTCAAGTATTCTTGAAAACTTCAGTTTGGTCTTGGTTGTATTTGATTGCTAACTACTAATTATGTTTGGTTATGCCACCATGAATTTATAGCATGGTTTTGCACTAATGATTATTTACCTTCTATGGAAGGTTGGATTCTAATTGTTACTTTACTGTGAACTTTTAGTATATTTTTTCTGTATTTATGAAACATATCCAAATTTAACTTCTGAAACAAAATATTGGACCTGTGTGTCTTACATCTTTGGCTTGTCCCACATTCTGTTATATTTTGAAAATGTTCATATTGTTTACGAAATTTATATGATGCAAAACAGTGCTGGAGGAATGGCATTGTCAACTTTAGTGCCTGCCACTGTCAGATCAGTAGCATCTCTGGCTAAAAGTCCTATAGCTGGTGTACAAGTTTGGTCTTTGCATGGATTACTTTTGACCATTGAAGCTGCTGGCTTGTCCTTTGTATCCCATGTCCAGGTATTCCCATATTCACTGTTGTTTCTTTCTTACAAAATGATTTTATACTACTATTGTTTTAATTTTGTTTTTAAAAATCTAATTTGCCATGTAATTCTACTATGTTAAATCAAACGTGTTACAACCATGTTTGTCTTATCACCTGATAGTCACCCCCAAGTGATTCAAAATTATCCTAGAAATATGTATCTGAACTTGACAATCTGATGCTGAATAACGATTTGAACACACAGTTTATTCACTATTATGGCAAATACTGTTCAGGTTCTATCGTTCAATTTGTAAAAGACCCAAAAATCTTGCATATTTTTTGTTTTTTCTCACCAGACCTGTGCTGAAAACACTATTTCTGGCATCTTCCAAACATATCTAGCAGATAATGAGGTCAATTGGCTTTTGTTTGGCTAGATGATAATGGATCCTACTCCAGTTGTGCAACCCCCTACTCTTTTTTAAGATTTGAGAGTCCCACATCGAAAAAATATGGATCATATCACTGCTTAATAAATGTTAGAGTTTAGTTTATTTCCAGTTATCCTATTCCTAGTTTAGTTTGGTTTCTTATGTTGTTTAATATTAGTATTTCCTATTTAATATATAGTTAATCCCTATATAAAGGGATGCTCTCATTGTATTTAACATCAAGAATATCAAAGTATCATCAATAATATTTCAGAATTTTACGACATCTTAGGTAACAGCTTGAGATTTTAGGTGGCTCAGCCTTCAACATGGTATCAGAGCTCAACTTATTAGTCGTGGATCTGCATTCCTATGGGCCAACAGCCCTCATATAGTTCCACGTGTAGAGTGTACCAAAACATTAGCAGTTAGCACAGCAGAATATGATTCATGTGCTCAACAATTACACATACACATACAATATCAATAAAAAATTATGTAGATGCTTTATCAGCAAAAACACAATATATTAAAATGAGATAATTCCCACAAGCAAATATATCTCTAATACTGTAAAAAGGGAAAGCGTCTTTTTTGGTTCTCTTAACACATTTTCCTAGAAAAAAAGGAACACCTATCATCCTAATACCAACCTAAGAAGGAACTTTTGACGATGAAATTCCCTGAACCTCTCATAATTGCTTAAGACTAGTTACTATCTTTCTTAATTTCATAAGGGTATATGACTAGTTACTACAGTATATGTGTTTTCTACCACACAACACACATGTGTTGAAATTATCTCCAGCTCATACTACCTCATAATTGCTGACTTTATACAACTAGGATAGGATATAAGCTTTTAATTTAGTATGAATTAATTATTTTGTATTCATGTCTCGTTTCTTGTCTTCACTCGTAGGCAATGCTTGGCCTTGCCCTGGAAATTCTTTTATCTGAGAATGGATGGGTTGATGTTCAGCAAGGTGTCGCCCGGCTTATAAATGCAATTATTGCTGTTCTTGGTCCTGAACTTGCTCCAGACAGCATTTTTTTCTCACGGTGCAAGGTATTGTTGTCTGCGGTATTTGCATTTGCGTTTCTGAGAAGGGATCCTGTTTGAATCTCAAAAAACAATTATATGCTTTTGGTGATTTCTATCCCTTTTCCCCGTCACATTGTTTACTTTTGTGAAAGTGTGTCCTACCTGCACACCTAAACATTAGGGAAGTGTTGGAATATCTCAATTTGAAAGTGTGGGGTGCTGGAGACTGCTTGATATATGTCCTGGGCCCTCCACCAATTAACTTAGGCTTATATGTGTGAGTAATTTAACTAAATTGGCAGATAGGGCTAATGAAATTTATAAATTTGATGAATTTCTTCTTCAGTCTATTGTTGCAGAGATAAGTACCTGGCCGGAAACAGCCACGATGCTTGAGTATGTTGACTTTTATCTATTTTTCTCTCATTCTCAGTCCTCTTTGCAGCTACAAAGTTTGACTATTTTCTGGGATATGAAATAAATTCAGTGAATTCCTATTTTATTATCCTTTTGTTTATACATTATTTTTCTTGTCTAATTGCCTAGGGAAATAAATTTTGATTTTCATTTGACAGGAGTGCGCGCTTTACGCAACAACTTGTTCTCTTTGCTCCACAGGCTGTTTCTGTGCACTCCCATGTGCAAATTCTTCTCCCAACTCTTTCTTCAAGACAGGTTATGTTTTTCAAAATTAACGTTAATGAATTTGTAATAGTCTGCTTGATTCATTTACCTAAAGCAAAGAGTTATCTTTGAAGCAGCCAGCATTAAGGCATCTTGCTATCTCCACTCTACGACATCTTATTGAGAAAGACGCGGTGAATAACTATGAGCTTTGTTTTATATACATGTTCTTACATCTTTCAATTAGCATATTCTTTTTCAATTTTGTTTAGATTTTTTTTGCTGATAGTTTTTCTTACAGGTGTCTGTCATTAATGAGCAAATAGAAGATAATTTGTTTCGTATGCTGGATGAAGAGACTGATTCCGAGTATGTGGATAATATTCTTGCCGTTTTCTCTCAATTTGATTAGTCACTAAGTTGTATGAGGTAGAAAGCTGCATAGTGCATGTATTAGTGGCATGTAGTTGTATCCTTTATTTTCTTCTTCACCATTTTCAGTTCCCATGTACTTCTTTGCTTTATTTTCTAGGTGCCATTTTGCCATTAAAAATGTTGAGGAAAACTTATTCTAGTTATGTATCCTTCAATTTTCCCAAATCAAAGCAAAACCTCAGTATTTGAGTAAACCACTGTGAAAATGTATTAGCCAAGCAATGCATACACATTAATTATATAAGCCATCGTTCTTGCTGTGAATGGCTTAGATTGGTGAAAGATAAGTATGTACTGTAACAACATGTTTTCTGTCCTTGGTGGGTTTTCTTCTGACAAGTACTTGTTTTTAGCTAATATTGCTTGTTGTCATCACAATTTCTATCCTTATATTACCGCTTTTACTTCATATGAGTTGAATAAGTCTCATGTTTTCAGTGAAATCAATGAGTTTGTTTGAAAAAGGGGTTTGTCTGGGGGGGTAATTATGCTAGTAGTTTTTTGTTTCTTTTATGCGGTGGCGGTTCTTGTCTATATGGTGACTCAAGTAGATGGAATGATAAAGTCCTGCAGTTTTTTTTATAGCAGAAAAAAAATACTGTGGGTTTGTATCCCATCAAAGTACATCCAAGTGTCTTGTCTTTGGTGCTTGTGTGTGCACAAATAAATTCCTTCGTAAACTCACAACCCCACAGCATCCCCCATTCGAGTTTGGAGTAGTGATGTGGGAAATTGATGGAGAATGTTTCTGAATTTATTACTTGTTATGTCCCAGGTTTTACTTTATTGTTGATGGTTCTCTTCTTGCTGCTACTGTATTATAATTTTCATAATCTATTGGTTTAACTTTTAATATGCCCAGGTTGCTGCTAGTATTTAGTGATTACCGCCCATAATTTACATATTTTTTTTTTGTTTTAGGATTGGGAATCTGATACGTGCCACAATTATGCGATTGCTCTATGCATCATGCCCATCCTGTCCAGCTCACTGGATGTCAGTATGTCGTAACATGGTAAAAACGCTTTGCATATCATCCCACAAATAATATGGATAGATGTATTTTTATAGCAGAAATTGTAGATGTAAATTTTGGAAAGTTCACTAAAATGAGAATGGTTTATCATATAGAACTTAGGTAGTAACTGAAGGTATTATTGAAACTTTTATCCAGGTCCTCGCTACATCAACAAGAAGAAATGCTGAAACAAATATGAATTTGGAAAATGATTCCATAAATGGTGATTCAGAATCAAATTTTGGAGATGATGATGAAACCATGGTTTCCAGCTCCAAGGATGCAACAATTGGGCAAGGTCGCACGTTTGATGCTTTTAGTGTTCGGCCTAATAAAGACAAGCATCTTAGATACCGGACTAGAGTTTTTGCTGCTGAGTACGTGAGCTTGCCTTTTACTTCTAGTAGTTACTATTCTTTCTTAGGAAAACGTTATTTACATACCCACTTTGACCCTTCGCTATCAAAAACACCCCCTAAAGGTGATGGTTTTATCAGGAACACACTGTCACCTTTCTCATTTGTCAATGGTTTTTTTTAAACACAATGACCCAAATCCGGATGTTGTTTTTGATGATAAACGAAAGGTGACAGTGTGTTATTGATAAAGCCTCACCTTTACCGTGGCTATTTGAGAAACGGAGGTCAAAGGAGGAAACAATATGCAAGAGAAGTTACCGACAATAAAAGGAAGGGAAACAATATATGTGAGTACTTGAATCATTTCAACATATATTTATATATATTCCTATTGGAAGAAGATTAGGAGTATCGTTGGCCATTAGTTAGCTTGGTGATCCTATTTGCCGATCACAAAACACAGTTGCATGGCTCAATATGACATGATTTTCATGATATAGTATTTATCATTTTCATGTATGCTATCTCTTTGTTCTTATTTTGCAAGACGATAAATTATCAGCAGTTGTAGGGTATCATCTATGCCTTGTCTGCAGCCGTACTATTCTTTCTTTCTTTTTAAGATATCTTGCTCTTCAACTATTAGCTTAAACTTTTGGATGACATATGACTTGGTTAGTTCGGATTTTCATATATTGATGATATTTACATAAGCATTCATGTACTATATATTTGTATCATGATAACAATGTAATGATCTACGGAACGACTTTTTCTGTTTCTTTCATTTACATCACTAGTGCATAGAAATCTTGAATAAAAGAACTTGCTAATTTAGGCAAAATGCCAATTCTAAGTGCAATATGGTAAAAGGATCTAAACTTGTACAGTATTTGCGTAGTTTGCACCTCCAACTTGAATCTGACTCCTGAATGTCTAACCTTCTTAAAATTAAAATGTTGATTTTTATGAGAATTTTTGTTATTGTTATAACTTTTCCATAACTTAGTAGTATGTTGAAACATAGGTGTTTGAGCCATCTACCTGCAGCCGTAGGAAGTCATCCTGCTCACTTTGACCTCCCTTTGGCAAGTAAACAAGTGGGCAATTCTCAAGGCCCTGGTCGCTGGCTAGTCCTCCATTTACAAGAGCTAATTTCACTTGCTTATCAGGTGCTGAATATAGTTTGAATGACATTATTCTAGTAAAACATATCAAGGTTCCTGAGGTACTTACTGTATTCTTATGTTTCTTACCATAGATAAGCACAATCCAGTTTGAGAATATGCAGCCAATCGGTGTGGGACTTCTAAGTACCATTATAGACAAGGTAAGTTTGTCTTTATATGTTGAAATTATCGCACATCGGAAGAATCAGGATTTAATGACCACTTGATAAACATATTGAGGCATCTACCCATTAGCTTGAGCTTTAGGGTTAGATTGGGAATTAACATGGTACCATAGCTTGGTTTGGGCCTGTGATTCTGCCTTAGAGTGTGGGACACTCCCTTAGGTGCCCTAGTGTGCACCTATTTCTTGGTCCATGTGCAAGGCCCGCACGTGAGGGGAGTGTTGAAGTTATCCCACATTGGAAGAATGTGAATTAAGTGACTTCTTGATAAGCTATATTGCGGCATCCACCAATTAGCTTGAGCTTTTGGGTTGGGTGCTTAAACACTAAAAATTGCTTGTTTTGCTGTATAATGTTATTAGTTGTTGGTTGGGGGTTAAAGTCATGCCCTGCACATCTCTTCCACCCCTTTGTGTCTACTACTTCCAATTTGAGATATTAGTTGAAAGTCCAATTATATATTTATACTATTAACACCGTTAATTTACATATATTGAACAGTTTGAAACAGTTCCGGATCCTGAGCTTCCCGGACACCTCCTACTTGAACAGTATCAGGTGTAGTTTGGACTTGTTGAAATATCATTCTCTTATTTTTGTGCAATCCCTGGGGTTCCCATTTACTTGGACGTGCATATTAGCAGATTATATAATATAACTTCCATGTTTTGAAAGTGTTCTATAATTATTGATTAAGGCTTTATGAAATCCAGGCCCAGCTAGTATCTGCAGTTCGCTCTGCCTTAGGCACGTCCTCGAGCCCTATCCTTTTGGAGTCAGGCTTGCAGCTGGCTACTAAGGTTGATTCTGAGATAAACTTGTTTTTTCTTCCATTTTTATAATCTCCAATTGAAATATCAAGTTTGGATGAGATGACAAGTGGAAATTTCAGATACTGATGAGTGGAATGATTAGTGGCGACCAAGTTGCAGTCAAACGGATATTTTCCTTGATTTCACGTCCATTGAATGACTTCAATAACCTTTACTACCCTTCATTTGCGGAGTGGGTAGCATGCAAGGTATGTCTACTATTTCATTGTTCTTCAGATTATGTCGCACATCTGGAGCACATAATGTGTTCTTCCCCTTTTGTTTACCATTGTCTGGCATGCAGTTTCCTGTCAGCTGATTTGGTAGTTTTTTGACATCTAAAATTACAGATCAAGATCAGACTTTTGGCTGCTCATGCTTCTCTTAAATGTTATGTGTTTACATTTTTGAGGAGACATGACCAAGGGGTTCCAAATGAGCATCAAGCCTTATTACCCATGTTTTCAGAAAATTCTTATGTATTGGGGAAGCATTGGATCCAGATTTTGAAGGACTTGAGTTATGTTTGCTTGGGAGTGCCTCTAAAAAAAACTGTAAGCTTAGTTATTTTGGAATATTATCTTGCTTTTCCCCCATCCTTTTATGTTTATTTGTTTTATATATCACCTTTTTTGCTTAGAGATGTAAGTTTAATCTATGCAAAAATTCTTGTCACCTCATAGCTTTTTTCTTACATTCCTTGCACGCTTGTACAGAAAAATCCCTTCCTTGATGGAATCCATTCAGCAGTTGTGTTATCTAAGTTGGGGTCTTGTTTGGAAGAAGCATGGCCAGTAATGCTGCAAGCACTTGCCCTTGATGCAGTTCCATCACATTCTGAAAATATATCAAAAGATAGCTTGTTATCTGGATATGACATGGTTGAACTGGAGTCAGAAGAATATAGATTTCTCTGGGGATTTGTTTTGCTGGTTCTATTTCAGGGACAACACCCGTCTCTTAGTAAACAAATAATACCTTCCCCTCCAGCCTTCAAGTTATGTGATACTGTGTTGCCAGTGTTTCAGTTTCTCTCTTCTGAAATATTTTTCAGTGTGGGATATCTTACCGTGGACAGTTGCCAAGAATTGCTTCAGGTGACAACTTAACTCCCTATTTATCAGTTTCAAAGCTAGAACCATTGTATTGTTTGGACGAAAAGCTTATGAGATTGCTGTGGACAACATACTTCTCAAAACGCCTCAGTATTTTTGAATTGGAAGTTAGACAATAGTTTGGATTGAGTTCGGCAGAGCTTATAAATTCCATTTGTCAATATATGGCGGTTTGGTAAATCATGTAGCATATAATATACCAAACCTAATAAATTTGGCTTTAATCCAAAATCTGAGGATGGAATACTTCTCAAAACACCTCAATATCATAAAATGGTCTGGCTGATCATATGCCTAGTTTGTAGTTGATATAATATTGTGCAAGAGTATGTTTTTGTATCACCGACACTTATGTCCCCCGCATGCTTTAGCTTCAAAAGTTGGAGTTTCCCTGGATGCTGTTCTCTGCATCCAATGCTTGCAGGTTTTGTTGTTCGGTAACACCTTCTAGAATACTGATTATTTAAATTGTTGCAGGTTTTCTCATATTTCATTTACATGGATAACCCATGGGGTAATCTCGTGATATCTGTTCTATTACAGGTGAACATCTGTGAACCCTTCAGAAATGATAAACATTTCTATTTTGAGATGTATGAATCAGTATTTCTTTTCCTTTACGGTATATCTTTTGTTGTTGAGCATAACTTGCACGTACGCACCTTACCAGTAACAGAATAAAAATAAGGGAAGATTGAAAAGAAGTTTTGCAAGTTGTAGCTTTCTTCTTTGATAGTTACAAAAACTTGCCTTTTGTTGCACTTTCTGTAAATTTGTTTCAAAAAGACAATTTACCCTTCAAAAAATAATAAGAAAAAAAAATCAGAATTTTCTTCTCTTTATTTTCTTCCTCTTTGTACGTCCAAAGAGGAAGAAAACTAAGGAATGTAAAATTTCTAGATCTTTCGTTTTTACTTTTTAATTTTCAAGGGTAAAATCGTATTTTGAAACAAATTTACACAGTGCAATAAAAAGGCAAGTTCAGGGCACGATTGTGCAATTATCAAAGAAGAGGCTACAACTTGTAAAAAGTGAATACCGCAGGGTACATTTTTGTAATTATCCCTAAAAATCACGAGAAAAAGAAGCTATGTCCACATTTATGAACAGGTGATGATATTTCTTATTAATTTCCACTTGTTCTCAGCTATAATGCAGTTACTTAATATTTCGAAGTATATGATGGTCCAGATGCAATTGGCTCCCCCTCTGCCTAGCTTAAGCTTTTGAGTCAAATACGCAACAGTATCAACTTATTTAGAGCTCTAGACTAATTTATTAGGGCTAACTCTTCTTTTACAAATATTTTCGTGGTTTGTGTGGAACTATGCCATGGACTAAAGTTGAATGCATATTCATGAACTGCCAGATCACTTTATCGGCTTAGATCGCAAACTTGAGGTGTTGAAGTTATGCAACAAACGTAGATCCTGACTTGTGCTTCAATATATGTTTCTTTCAACAGATAGTGGAAAACTGCCCTGAAGATTTTCTTGTTACAGAAAGTTTTGCTCATCTTTCAACAGAACTTTGTTTGGCTCATCTTTTTAAACTTCTGGATAGGTAATAGATTTATGCATGTCTATCAAATATCGTTTGAAGTTTAACACGCATTTGATAAAGAGCATACTTGTGGATATACCCCTCTTACATGTTGCTTATGATATTGTACAGTCCTGATGCAATATCATCAGATCACCGGAAATGGGAGGAGTTGATATCCCCCGTATTTACCATTGCTGAGACACTTGTGAGGCGTTTCAAAGAGAAGGTATGTTTGGGGTATATATATAATCTGATTCTCCCTCTGTCCCAAATGAGTGCCCCATTTGACTTTTTCCCAAATATTAAGGATTAGTTGAGTAGCTCCATGTGTTACCCCACCCTAATTGTGGGACATCCATATTTGCGAAGGTAGGAGACTTATTTTGCGGCAGAGGGAGTGTTATATATAAGTTGTACTTTAGAGTTTGTGTTGCATCGAACTATTTTACATGTACATTAGTGCTGAAACCATTCCTATTGCTATCCAATCATGTATATAGCCCTAAGGGGAAAGTTTCATATTTCTCATTCAACTCTTTGTTCTGAGATGCAGAAACAACTGCATACAGTGATCTTAGCGTTTTTGTCAGTTGGTTACAAGGGAATTAGAGTAGCTTCAACCAAATTGTGTTTTTCAAAGTTTAATGAATTTGTCAAGACGACCAAGCCTTTGTTGAAGAAACTTGTTGATGGTAAGCTTTGGAAGTCTTAACAGATCTGCCAGTATTCATTTCTTTTTTCCCTTCACGTTATTTGAAAACCTAGTCATTATATTATATATTCATCTGTAGATTATTTATAGGTTTTGGAGACCCTTCTGATTTAGGACTTTGGGGCTTATTTTAAATGGAATAGATCATTTGCTCTGGGTGTTTGTAGATAAAAAATTATTCTGGGTAGACTGAGTAAGGAAGTACAGTAGCAAACACATGCAATAAAACAATATGGAGTCATGTTGGTGAAATATATATATATAGGGACACAATCAGGTGCAAACCCTCCTTACGGTGTGAACGTGCGAACCCCGAATGTAGTTTGAGAATATCGTGGATATGGTGTGAGAAAAAACAGCATCCCATTTTGAGAAAAATATAGTTTGCAAAAACAGCGTTCCCAGTTTGAGGAATTTTGGTTTGAGAATATTTACCACAAAACTGAAATGCTATAATCGCAAACCGTATCCGCTATATTCACAGTTCGCACGTTCGCACCGCAAAAACGGGTTCGCACCTGATTCACTCCCTATATATATAGAATAACAATCAGGTACAAACCTGCATCTTTCGTACAAACTACAAACTAATCAGGGCCCTTGGATTGTAGAAATAGAAGGTCCAGATTCAAACAAAAATCATTAATGACAGCATCATTAATGCATATCTTTGTAATTAATTTTACAATCAACCCCCCACCCCCCCTGAATTTCGGTGGCCGTCCGATCCCCTAATCAATGGCCCATATTGGTTTGTTAAGTCCCCCTATATAGATATATGTGTGTGTGTGTGGTTACTTCTTTTATGTTTCTTTTCAGTTGTAAATAGCTTGTAGGTAGCTAACTGAACTTGTTTATTGCAGATAAATCCAAGCTAAGTGATGATGATGATCTACTTCATCTGAGAACAATGCTTGTAACCTGTCTGAATGTGGCTGGCGATTTAACTAAGGATTGTATTGAGGGCATCCGTCTATTAAGGAATAAGAGATCTGATTTACGTAAACTACTGCAAACAAAGCTTGCATTCTCTCTTGAAGAAACTATTTCCTTTGCAGAGCTAGCTCATAAAATTGGAAGTTTTGGAGAAAATGGTAGCAATCTCATATTTTTTAGCATGGTTAAATACTGTGCTAAATGGTTTCAAACCGTACTTAATGATTCAAATATACAGGTACTAAGATTTGTCGGCATGGATTTAACATTTGTTTGGTTTTGTTTATCCTGTACAGAACTGCATTTTGATGTCAACTTTAATTGTGCAGGTTCAAGCAATTGGTTTGCAGGTACTGGAAAGCTTGGTACAGCATGACACCAATATAGAAGACAACGCTTTCCTAATGTTTCTTATTGGGGAGCTAGTTGGTGATATTTTCACCATAATCCAGAAGGTGTTGAAGGTGACCTAATATCAGCAATCATTCTTTATTCTTTATTCATTTCTCATTATTTATTGTACTTTGGCCTTATATAAGCTGTATCTTGGTATTGATGACAGAGTCGTATAACTAAAGAATCTGTTGTTATTGCTGGTGAATGCTTGCGAATCTTATTGCTCCTTCACAAACAGTCAAAAGCCAGCGAAAGTCAGAGGCTTTTCATGAATCTTCTGCTGGAAGCCATTGTCATGGTGTTTTCTGCATCAGAAGGTGGTCTTTCTCAGGTGATTTACTTAAGACTGAAATTGGAACTATTGAGATAGGAGAGAAAATATTTAGTGAGAGACCCCTTTATAGGGGATTGCACTAAATAGCAAAACATATAATACGTGCGAGTAGGAAATAATTCTAACAGGAACTTACTTTATATCTATAGCATTCCTCTGATTATGTATATTGATGACAGGGAGTCAAAGATATAAGAAGCACTGCCCTAAAACTCGTTACGCTTCTTGCTCATATTCCTTCTTCTGCTGCTCAGTTTAAGGAGGTTATGGTATCAATGCCTGTCACACACAGGCAGCAACTTCAGGTATCTTTTTACTTATTTGAATTTTCTGTCACATTTGGCGGGGCTTTAAACTAATCGAGCCGGTCAAGAGCTATCTGCTATACTTGCTAGTTTTTTGTATCGGCTAAATCAAAGTGTGTCAAGCTTAGCTTCATACTTCAGTCGTGGATGTAACTGGTATGGATTATGTATCATGGATTGTCTGACTAAACCCTCTAATTACAGGGAATCATACGTGCTTCTGTTACACAAGATCTGACTCCAAGACAAGCTAAGCCTGCGTCACCATCGTTTGAGATAAAGTTACCATTGCCACAACCAGCAGTTAGAGAGCAATCTGATCAGAATGATAGTGGGAATGAAGATGGCAGTGAGGAGGATGAAGATGACTGGGACACATTCCAGTCTTTCCCGGCTTCTTCTAGTGGAGCTGGAACTGAATCTAATGTAGAAAGTGTTGCAGAAGAACCTGGCCTGGATCAGAATCCACCTGTCATGGAGACCCGTACTAGAAGCGATGATGAGTCTCAGACGGAGAAGAATGAGGCAGAGTATCAGAAGGTTGGTGAAGAGACGGAAGAAACTGGAGCCGTGCCAAAGAGTGCAGAAAACACATCTTGGGAAGATGCTGAAGCATAACAATATCATTTCATGTGAACCTCTATTGTTGAATTGTGTGCAGAGGGAGACCCGACAAAATCAGCAAAGTGCGCCTCAGATACCACTTCCTGGCTATATCAGAGAATTCGTAAAAGGGCACTGCTCAACTTAGATCATTGTGGGTAGAGTATCTTAGGAATTGGTTGATCAGCCCGTTTTGGTCCTTTGAATTCATATGTAACGGTATTGTACACTGATTGTGTTATGATTTGCTTGAGTCTATCAGTGAAAAAGTTTTTGTTATTACTCTTATCCTAAGACTTCAAAAAACAAAGCTTTGAGTAAGTCCAAAAGTGAACATCAGGCATCCTGAAAGTGAAGCAATAAGCACAAAAAGGAGAAATTTTATACCAATAGATGGTTATGCATAGACTGTGATCCATCGTGCAGATTAAACATTTTCGGAGTGCTATCAGTTCTACATTGACATTGACTCGTTCTACATCTTTGAACGAAAGTCTCTAACTACCCTATCACTAGTGAATGAATTATTGTGCCATATTACAGAGGGCTTGAATTGCACTGCTGGAAACATCAAGCAGCTGCAAATACTCATCCGCGCCATCAACAAGACACTGCACAGTACACAAGAATTTGAATTATTAGCTATCTTATATCTATATCATGAAAAGAATAAAACAAATAGTAAAGTTATACATTTATAAACTATTTCATGAGTGATATGAAATTTCTCATCTGACTACAATGATGAGTCTTAGTTCCAGCAATTCCGTAGCTAAGTTGAGCCTTGTGACTAAATATCCATTCTCTGTGCAGACTAATAGTCTAAAAGTTAACAGTGCTGTTTTGAAGGTTAGAGGTTAGGTTTTGTGCATACTATGGTGTATATGCTCTCCTTCAACATAGTTTAATCTTGATAGACATTAAGCCAATTTAACATACTACGGTGCAAGGTACTAAAAATCGCTAGTCGGGAGGCTAGGGCCTTTTGAGGATTAATCGGAGACTAAACGGGGATTAATCGGGTCGGCCAACAAGGAAATGACGCCTAGGCAGGCGCCTAGGCGGGATTTTTAGAACACTGCTATGGTGTATTTGCTCTCCTTCAACATAGTTTTTAATCTTGATAGATATTAAGCCACTTTAACATATTAATCATAAACTGGAGTCTAAGTGAGGCCTGCCCCATTTGGAATATCTGACTTGAAAATCATAAGCTCACAGAGAAAAGGTCGCACACAAAAGTCTAGACCAATAACCATATGTTTTCATTTTGATTTACAGCTTAGGAAAGAAGCAATATCAGAAAATGTACCTTATCAGATATGGCCATTCTCTCGCATATTCTAGCCTTCTGTTCATCTGAGATATCATCAGCTTCAACAACCATGTCAAATAACTGGATGGAAAGTTTGTATTAGCACAACATCTAGTTCATAACTGTAATGAATCATAGTTAGAAATAGGGAAAATTACTGATAACCACCCTGAAGTTTGGCCAAAACACTGATGGATACCCTAAAGTTTAAAGTTAACAGA